>ML675606.1:6213796-6232636 GCA_007922155.1 Mesoclemmys tuberculata
AGAATTCAGTTACTCTCTATTTTTCAGCTACAATACTTTTAAAGGAGTCACTGTTCTAGTATATATAGCTTTATAAACTGTGATCAGATGTTTATTATTATTATTTATAACACCAGTATGAACTATACAGACATCTTGTGGGTTGAGTTAAGCCTCAGTCGAACAGTTATGACCTCCACATTTCATTTAAGATACCTGTAAGAGCTAGCTAAGCAGCTCCACCTAAGATAAAGGGAGTATGTAACCTCATTCAGTATTTGTGATTTCATGGGCAGAGCACATTGTCCACAGCATATTGTCTTCAGGTACAGTGATGTGTATGGGGGGGGGTTAATCATAGAATCATAGAGTTGGAAGGGATTTCAGGAGGTCATCTAGTCCAACCCTCTGCTCAAAGCAGGACTAACCTCAGCTTAATAATCCCAGTGAGGGTTTTTTCAAGCCACACCTTAAAAACCTCTAAAAATGGAGATGCCACCACCTCCCTAGGTAACCCACTCCAATGCTTCACCACCCTCCTAGTGAAAAACGTTTTCCTAATGTCCAACCTAGACCTCCCACACTGCAACTTGAGACCGTTGCTCCTTGTTCTGTCATCTCCCACCACTGAAAACAGCCTAGCTCCATCCTCTCTGGAACCCCCTTTCAGGTGGTTAAAGGCTGGTAACAAATCCCCCCTCATTCTTCTATTCTGCAGACTAACCAGGCCCGGTTATTTCAGCCTCTCCTCATAAGTCTTGTGCTCCAGCCCCATTATCATTTTTCTTGACCTCTGCTAGACTTTCTCCAACTTTTCCACATCCTTTTTGTAATGGAGATGCGAGTCAGACTGACAGAAACAGACTGAACAAGAAAATGGGAGTACATCTTGGAAAAGTCCTGGAGAGAGAGTTTTTAGGTGGTGCAGACTGAAAGAGATTTTTGTGCTGAGCTGTCTCTTCTTTGATTCGCCCTTGTTCGAAGAAGCGAAAATGCGTACATTCCTTGTAAGTAAGCATCAAAGCATCAAAGTTTCCAAACTTCATCTTCAATTTTTCCTCCCAACTAGAACATGCAGCCGCTTGAGTGAAAAAGAGTAACATTATTATTCTTTGTTCATATTGCCATAAAGCCCAGAAAGCGCACGGTGTTGTAAAAATGCCTAGGACAACACAGTCCCTTTCTTGAAGATCTTACAGTCTAAGGCCTGGATTCTGGAATGAGCTCCATATGGGCAGAGCCCATGGAAATATTAGTGCCAAAAGAGATAATATAAGGCAGAGGTGGTGTGGGGCATGAAAAATTGAACAGTGGAATAAAGTACCTGACTGTCTAAGTATCTTAGTGCAACAATTTTTATTTCAATTTTATTTCACTTCAAGTTTCATATGTATACATTTTTGGTCAGTTGTATTTTTGGTCATTATTATTTATACAACAGTGCATAGAGGCCTCAGCCGAGATCAGGGTCCCATTGAGCTATGCATTATACAAGCATAAACTAGATCTTACATTTTAAATTCGTAAAACAGACAAAGCATGGGAGGGGAAACAGAGGTGCAGATTTGCTCTTGGTCACATAGCATGTCAATAACAGAGCCACAGCGCTAAACGTTTGCCTCCATGGAAGCCAATAGGAGTTTTATCAGTTACTTAATGGAGCCAGGATTTCATCCCCTCTCTCCCGAGTCCCATTTCAGTGTCATATCCTCTGGATCATGCTGCCTCATCCAGCCATCTGTTACTTCATACTTCTGTGGTGGTGGGGGTAGTTGATTACAGTGTATAGGCCTTTTCTGGAAAAAAGGGTGTGTCATGGGGTGCATAAACCCTTTGCTAGTCCAGCAACTAAGCAGTTAATGCAAGTACTGCTGGCCATTTCTGATTGGCAACCTCACAGCATCTGGGATAATAAAAGAGCTGGGAAGAAGAAGGGTAGGGTGGCTGCAAGCGCAGCAAGCAAGATGGAAGTGGGAACTCCTGCCAGCAATCTGCTGAGAAGTGATGACCAGACCAACAGGCTGAAAAGCATACAGAAACTAGGGGAGATAGGAAGGAGCTTAGAGTACAGAAGGAGTTGTTGAGTCATCATTCTGCCCATCTGATTTAAGGGCCCTGAGCTGGAGCCCAGTGGAATGTGTGCAACCAGCCACTTGAACGAATTAAGAACTGAGGGGATTTCCAGGGTCCCTGAGCATCAGAACCAGTTGGTCCCACCAGGAATAAGGAGAAAACCCACTGTCCCTAGGGGGACTCAGACAAGGGGAACTGACTGACCACCCTGCCAGACCAAGTGAACTCTGGTCAATGCTTCAGCTGGCCAGAGGGAGCACTGTGACATTCACACACCAGGTATTTTAAAGAAGATACTTGATATAGCAAGGATAGAGACATGACAAATCACTTTGTGGTAAATGATCAAGATATAAAAGGCTGTGCAAAAGAAGATGCAAAGAGTAGAGAGGGAGGAGGACATAAACAATTGTTTTTGGCATATAAGACAGTATCGTGCATTATGGCTCTCGATATCAATATCACTCTTACATGATTGTTTTGTCATCTTTTTACAATGGGTGGGTGATTTCCCTGAGTAGCTTACCTACCTACTTTTGCTTTCCAGGAAGATTATCATATAAAGGCAGAGGCCTGTGTTGTTGAATGACCAAGGATCTAATTTCAATGTTTCATAGGGAAATAAGTGATTTATTTAATGATCTGCAGCTAATGTTTGGCTAGTACTTAAACTGGAAACAGAAGTGCATAACTCCATAATTTGTCATGCTATTGGGTGTCCCCTGATTCATGGAACACTTATTGTAGATTCATAGTTTGTAGATTTTAAGGCCAGGAGCAACATAACAATCAATTAATTTGACCTCCTGCATAACATAGGCCATAAAACCTAGTAATTTCCGTATTCAGACCATAAGTCTATTTGAGCTATAGTATTCCTTTCAGAAAGATGCACAGTTTTGATTTAAAGACTTCAAGTGATGGTGAATCAACCACATCTTCAGGTAAATTGTTTCAATGGTTTCACCAATAAATTTTAGCAACGATCTCAAGTTGCAGTGGGGGAGGTCTAGGTTGGACATTAGGAAAAAGTTTTTCACTGGGAGGGTGGTAAAGCACTGGAATGAGTTACCTAGGGAGGTGGTGGCATCTCCATCTTTAGAGGTTTTTAAGCTGAGGCTTGATAAAACTCTCACCAGGATGATTTAGCTGAGGATAGTTCTGCTTTGAGCAGTGGGTTGGACTAGATGACCTCCTGAGGTCCCTTCCAATTCTAATAGTCTATGATTCTATGAATTGCTCTCTCTTAAAAAAAGATTCCTTATTTCTAGATGAATTTGTCTGGTTTTATTTTCCAACCATTGCATATTGTTATGTCTTTTTCCTCTAGATTAAAAAACTAATCTAATTAATCTAATCTAAAATAATTAAAAATCTGCTATCTTCTTCATACAGGTGTTTGTAGGTGTGGTCAAGTCACATATTAACTTTCTCTTCAGCAAAAAAGAGTGATCTTAAATCTCTCTCTGTGCAGCACGTTTTCCAACCCTCAAGTCAATCTTGTAGTTCTTTCCTGAACCCTTTTCAGTTTTTCTAACATAACATTTTTGAAGTACAGACACCAGGACTGGACACAATATTCCAGAAAAGCGATCACTAATGTGTATACAGAGGCAATGGTATCTTCCTACTCCTACTTTATATGTCCCTGCTTATGCGTTCAATGATCACATTCAGCTTCTTAACTACAGCATCATACTGAGAGTTCATATTCAGCTGGTTATCTACTATAACCCCAAATCTTTGTCACTGTATTCCAGGATACCATTTCCTATTTTGTAAATATGACCTACATTTTTTGTTCTTAGTTGTATGACCTTGCATTTTAGTGTATTAAATTGCATGTTGTTTAAATGAACCTACCTTACCAAGTGATCTGGGATGGTCTGTGTAATTGACTTGTCCCTCTTATATTTAACACTCCACCAGTTTTTGAATCATCTGCAATTTTTTCCAGCATTTCATATTTCTTTCCAGATAATTGATATATATATATATATATATATTACATAATATTGAGTAAAAAACAGATCCCTGCAGGACCTCACTTGAATACACCCATGCTGGATGATAATTCTCTATTTACAATTATTTTTGGCATTCTATCAGTTAACCGATGTTTAATCAATTTTAAAAGGGCTACATTGATATTATGTAGTTCTAATTTGCTTTTATCAGGATGTCATGTGGGACTAAATCAAATGTCTTAGTTCAGTCCAACTTGTCAACAAAGTATCTTTATCAAGCAAACTTGTGATCATATAAAAATATTGTTTTTTTAAAGAGATCTATTTTCCTTAAAAGCATGTTTGCATTAATTATGCTACCATTCTTTAATTCTTTCCTGACTGCACTGCATGTCAGCCTCTCCATGATTGTGCCTGAGACTAATGTCAGGCTAACCAGCCAACAGTTTCCTAGGTCATCCTGTTTAACCTTTTAAAAGTACTGGTATACTATCTATTTTTCCAGTGCTTTAGAACTTCACCAGTGCTCCAAGATTTGTCAAAAATCAACATGAGTGCAGAAAGCTTCTTGGCTAATTCTTTTAAAACTCTTGGGTGCAAATTACCAAGGTCAACCTATTTTTAAAAAGCTCAATTTTAACAGCTACTGCTTACCATTCTCCCCTGTTGCTGTTGGAATAAAAACTATTTCCTAATCTCAGTAAGATATGAACACATTTTTCTCACTTTTACTCAACACTTCTGCCTTTTCTGCATTTTACATTGACAGTTTTACCATCCCTGTCTAGTATTGGACCTTCTTACTGTATTTTGTATCTCTAAGTCTGCCACTTGTTGAAATCCAGTCCATTTTTTAGTTTTATTAAAAATGTATTGTAGTTTTTACTACATTCCCTGGTGAGTTACTACATTCCCTGGTGGTAGAACATACCTTTTAGAAAAACATCCAATCTTGATTTAGAAATTATCGGTGACAGAAGATCCACCATGAACCTGATAGTGTTCCAGTTGTTACTTACACTCACTGTTAAACACCTGTGCCTTATTTCTAGTCCAAATTCATCTAGCTTCAACTTTCAGCCTGAGAAATAACTTTTTTTTAAAAGTTTCTGGAGCAGGGAGACTGGATCCTGGGTCTTCTACCTGCCACAGGAGAGTTCTAACTCCCAGGATACACTAGCATGATTTCTCATGCTGGCCCAATAACTGTTTAAATTATATATTTACAGTAGAACAGCTTCAACAGGAGAGACATCAGCCTATTCTATATCTTAGGGATTATGGCATTCACCAGAGACATGAAAGTTCCTTCTTCAGATCCTTTATTCCCCCTTAGGTATAGAGGGGCTTTGAGCTGGGGGTCTCCCACATCCTACTAAATTAATTCTCCAATGACCTCATCCTGAAGTAAGCTCAAAACCAACATTCCATCCCCACTCTTTGACCTGTCAGCCTTTCCTGTGATGACTACAAAAAATGTGCCAACAGTTTGGCTCCTGACATACTGAGACCACTATTTTGGACTATTGGTCAGATCATGCTGACCAATATTGACTTATTATTTAGGTAGGGTATTCCCCAGTCTTTGTCTCTCCTCTCTCATACTTAGCTTGTAAACTCCGTGAAGTAAACAATGTCTTTTCTTTATTTGTACAACTTCTAGCCAATGGGGATCTGGTTATGATCAGGACCCCATTGTGCTGTGGCAATATAAATAAATAAAGCATTCAAGGAAGTGCTTAGAGAGAAGGCTGCTTATGACTACATAAAATAAGTGTTCAAGCTCTCCTACACAATGGGCCTCATTCATCAATACATAAAAAGGTCTCGTTCAGGTTGTGAAAGCTTGGAATATTTTATCTTCATTTACGCCATGCAGGAAAACTGTCTCAAAATCTGTTACTGCAGATGTTCCTGCAGCTGCCACAATTGCTGGCCAAAGAAGATAACATACTTCAATAGCCAACTTCTTTTTTGTGCATTGTATGCTTTGGTAGAGAATAAATAGACATCCTTCCATGGCCAAAATGTGAATTTCAATCCATAATGAAGTTTCTACTGCACAAGATCAAAATGACCTATCAGTTGTTCAGCAGCAGTGATGTTCCTCAAAAGGACAGACCAAAATACAATTAAGTAGAGATCAAAATTCTTTAATCTCTCAGTGGTGATTTCTTCCATAAATGCCTCATGCATGGAAATCAAAAGGAAAAATTGTCCCTTTTCATAAAGAACGTTTGCTTGGTGTGCCAAGAAGATGTCATCTTTGTGAAAGTTCGGCCCAGGTGAGGGACAGCTTTGATGTTTCATATGCATGCATTGCATAAATAGAACTTTCTTCATATCAGAATAAGCATTTCATATTGATGGTGTAACCTAGAGTTGTTTAAATAAAATTTAGTAAACAAGATTGTCAGTTGAAACATTTGACAAACACAGGTCTTGATTATGAATGTATTTCTGTGAATTTCTGTGAATGTATTTGTTCATAAAAATTCATTTACAACATCTAACAAATTCTAAAGGTAGGAGTATTAAACAGAAATAAATTCATATAGCAGAATGCTCAGTAAATTATTCCTCTGAGTATTTCATACAGTTAAACCAAAGTATTCACATTTCAGACTCTTATCTTCTAAATAACAAAAGCATTCTATTTCACTTTCCTCAAGTCTTAAAACTCATTTTAAACCTCCCAATAGAAAAAATAAATACAAATGAATAAAAAGCCTTTATACACAGCTTTCAAAGTTTAAGTGTCAAGTCCAGAGAATGTAGAAAAACCATATGCAATGTGCCTGAGGTCTAAGGGGAAAAAAGTCTCTTTGCAGACTGATTTCAGAAAAGCAATGTTTATAATATTCCAGTGACTCAATCTCTCCCAAGAATTTCAATCTCTCTTGGACTATTATTTTTTCTAGATCAAAATCATGGTCAGCCTCACTGAAAAAGCTGCCATTGGAGCTGACAGTTTCTCAAGGTATGTTGTGTTTCCTGTAGCATGAAGTAAACTGGCATGTTCATTATGGTTTTAAATGTAATATTTTATACATCAGGAGTTTTCAGTCTCTTTCCCTATGTGGACCACTTCATCTTCCATTTATGATCATGTGGATCTCCCTGACAAAACACTCTTCATACATTTTTCAGGAAAGTGGAGCAGCTTTCAACTACTTTGCTTCCCTCATTTCATTCCTTCTTTTTGATGAAGTAGATCATTTTAATTTTTTTTTTTTGTTACTTTCTTCCAAGAACATCTTTGAAAACAGGTGCCATGCCAGTAGAGCTGAACAACCAAAACATGCAAGCCAAAAATTTCAAACCTGGACTCCTAAAATATGAACCTGATTCAAAGTCCATTGAAGCCAACAGAAAGTCTTCTCTTCACTTCAGTGGGGTTTGAAGTAGGCATTGATTTTTCAAAATTGTGCCACTTTTTTAGATCTTTAAATATATACTTTAAAATGTAGTCATCAGAGTTTGAAAATGCTGGCCACCTGCCACACTGGGCTGGCCAATTTAGAGTAGAAATTACTTGACATTCAGATTACCCCTGAGTGATACATGATTCACTGATTACATCCTGTAACAAGACAGGTCCTCAATTAGTGAAACATTGTGATGAACTAGCTAGTGTCTACTCCACTGCCTGATATTCTATGGAATCTCAAATATGGGGTAGAGGAGAATATAAAGTAGGAATGGGAAGTTAGTATGGCCTCTGTTCACCTGTGGCCTCTGTTCACCCTGCTGGAGGCCTCAGCGTCTTACCTCACCTCTCCCAGCAAAGGAGAAGTAGATGAGTCCTCCAAGCAGCGTAGAGTGGCTGCCTGAGAAGCAGACAATCAAGGCCTAGGATGGCCATATTAAAAGGAGCTGCAGAACAAGACAGACAGCTCCTTGCTGGAGCCAGAGGAGTGCAGTGGTGCTCCTGTATTGCCAAAAGGAACTACAGCACCATGGACAGCTCAGTGCTGGCAGGGAGTGAGACTAAGCTCCTGGCTGGCTGCTGGGCCTGAACATAGACTAGCCCTAAGGTAAGGGTGAAACATCAATGAAGGCTGGGGCTTTGGGGAAATGGCCCAGGAAACTGAAAGCAATTTTATTAAAGGAATGTGGTGGTGCTTAGCTGCTATTCTTAGGGTCACTTGGCTGGGACCCAAATTAGTGGTTGGATCTGGATTCTCCCACCCCACACACACACACAGGCCACTGGGGAAGTGACATACAGTTGGACAGCAATAAACCTACAGAATAGGATCTGACTTACTTAGTGGTCCATCTGGGCCCAGAAGGGTCCAGAGGACAAAACCATTTCCTCTAAGAAGGAAGCCCTGGGGGTACAGCCTGATACCATGGCCAGGATGGTTTAAAGACTACAGACACACCTTAGCAGAAGGCCTGCTTGCAACAGGTGGGTGCCATGCTGTTATAACACCAGAAACACTTCATAGCTTCACTTGGTTACTCAAATATATCCATGCTGCACAAACACGTGTAATCCTTCTCCTCGGTGTTGACAGCAGCTCCCTTCCCCTCCCCCACCCCCCACCCCCCCCAAAAAAGGCTGAGTTCAATTTTCATGGGATTCTTAAAAATTTCACACCAACTGAAGCCCCTTCCCAGGAACTTGGGAAATTATATGCCCCACTCTGGGCAAATCAATTCTTCCTCATTCAGAAGCACTGAGTCAGAAGGTTACAGTGATGGGAACTTTAATGTGATGGCAGAGGACAACAGAATGAATTTGGGAAAAGCAGTAATTGACAAATTATATGATGTATGACTCCCACTTCCCACGGTGTCTAACAGTAACCCAACCTCAGTCCTTCTTTGACCACTGTGCATGGCTGATGTGTTCTGGACAATTCCCTCCTCCACTTAGTTGTTCTGTTTTGGACAAGGCCAATGATTCTAAGAGACCAGTGCTGCTTGGGCTGTTATGGAGGTTCTACTACCTGACCCAGCTACAGTGATTTCAATTTTAATAGCTGGCTAGGGCGGCCTGCACCAGAGCCACCAAAGCAGCTGCTCTCCGTGGCCTCAGCCCAAGCTGCTTTGTTCTGCCAACAATGTGTGCAGCCTACCCCCTTTATAGGTGCCACCACTGCTCTGCATCATTTGTAGCCTCAGATAAGCTGCTACTGCCACTGCCACCATCTAAATGCACTGTCTATTGTTCAGCAGACTCAACTCTTGAGGTGAAAGGAAATCAGTGGTATCTAGTACCTTGACAGTGCTCACCATCAGAAAGGCATGGCCAGCATCATACAGAAGGGGACTTTTTCTTCTTCCTCTTTCTTTTCTTTAGCTTTCTGAAGGCTCTCTTACCACCTGCTGTGGCAGAAAACAGTTATAGTCAAGGTGACTAGAGGCACATTTGATGTCTTTCTTGTCCTTGTATTTCCCAATAAGGTCAATTACATTTTGTTCCCTTCAAACACAAAATTAAACTGAGTTTTAAACAAAATGCCCCAACCCATCCCATATAAAAACACAAGTAAGGCCCAGCTCATTCAGTCAATTCTCTTTGCTGTCCAACAGGTACTGACAGAGCGCTTCCTTACCAGAGAAGTTCCTGCCTACCTGCAGTTCTTAAGCAGCTCTGTGCTGCTCTTCTCCAATTTCACCAATGGGTGGTAGCACTGAGCTACCTTTTCTCTCAGGCTTCAGGCTCCTCGGATTTTACATTATCACACAAAGAGAGCGCGAATTGTGATTGTCAGGGCCAGCCTTAGGGAAACTGGTGCCCTGGCAAACTTATATTTTGGTGCCTCTGGCCCCCGCTGTCTTCCCTGGCTTCCCACTTCCCCATCACCCCAGGGTCCCACTGCTTCCCCCCCCCATTCTCCTGAACTCTCTTCTGTGGCTTCACATCCTAAGTCCCCCCCACTTCTTGCCTCTTGACCATGTAAGGCTGGCTTTGGTGACTGTCTGAGAACCCTAAAGACTAATAGTTTCAGTTCTTTTCTTTTCTCATCTACTTTTCTTTCTGACTTGTGAGTGGGCAGGCTGAATGGGGGTTACACAGTGTATATTAGTCATGTTGGACAATTTCCTGTGCTGTGTACCCAAATGTCTACAGTACCAATGTATACCAACTATTTCCTATTTCTGAGTAGGAGTACATGTCTGAAAACATGGCCAATCTGTAGTCTTGATAACATGAAGATCATATACCGTATCCTGCATTTACAATTCTTGGGGCTAAAGAGAGAATGATCTTTGAAACTTCCTCTACAGTATATTTACTTAATACAAAAAATCCGGTTCCCCATGCTCACTGCCCCCGCCTATCAAAGGAATGTTTGGAAACAAAATGCACTGCATTAGTTTCCAATTCTTTAACAGTGAGAAAATGTCAAGTTCCAACGAAGACCTCTCAGGAGCTCCAGCTGAGGAGGGGAAGTTGGAGCCATTCTCTGATACTATCTGAGGAGCTCACAACAGCAGCTTTCCTTCAAAGTGAACAGGATGTACCTTTCAGACAATTAATACTGCAATGATGAAGCCAAGTTTCCACAGCAGAATGCTTTATTTCAATAATAAAAATGACAGTGCTCCCAAAGAATACGAAGTACCCAATATGTGTAATTGCTTGGAAACATGTCGTTTTGCATCAAAGACTAATAAAAAAGCTAAGAAAAACCTCACAAAAGAATATTTTAAAGAGCTTACATTTATCTGAAACAAACAGGCACTATTCTATTTTATACAGGTTCTTGTACTGTGAATATCACCATAGTATATATTAAACACCCACAGATAATTGAGAGAGATGAACACACAGGACTAATCTCTCAAAATGCCTCTCCTGAAATCAGGGGGTAGTTGCCTTTATATGTCAGTGGTAAGAGTGTGGAGTGAAGTGATATTGTAGCCCAGATTTGCGTATGATCCAATAATCTCCCCAGAGACTGAAGCTTTATGGATGTTTCTGCTACAATGATTTGCAGTGAAATAGTTAACGGTAGAATTGGTTGATTTTTGTTTTTGCCAAAAATTGTCGTTTTTTGACCACCGGTGGTTAGCAGCGCTGCCATTTACATTCCTGTTGTTTGGCTCCAGGGTTAACGCTGATAAGGCAGTTCTCACCTCTCTGAGATGTTGCTTCTGTCTAGAGCCTTAATTGAGACAACGATACATAGGTTCATATGCAGGAAGTTGTCTTTGCACTTGTCACAGCTAGACATTTTTTAAAAAGAAAGTTTAATTTCTGAGGAAAATAATGCTGGTATCAGATGAGTGCTGTACTGTGGTATCCTTCCTCACTCTTAGAATCCTAGAAATGTATGGCTGGAAGAGACCTCAAGAGTTCATTTAGTCCATTTCCCTGCCCCTCTCCCCGCTCCCACACACACTGAGGCAGGATTAAGTATACCTGCACCTATTAATAAAAGTCTCCAGTGACAGGGATTCTTCAACCTCCTTAGGTAACCTGTTCCAATTCTTAACTATCTTAATAGTTAGAAAGTTTTTCCTACTATCTAAAGTAAATTTCCCTTGCAGCAGATTAATTTGATTACTTCTTGTCTTACATTCAATGGATATGGAGAACTATTGATCACCATCCTCTTTATAAGTGCTGTGACAAAGTTGAAGATTGTTATCAAATCCTACCTCAGCCGTCTCATCTCCAGATTAACATGCAATTCTTTCAACCTTTCCTCACAGGATTTCTCAAACCTCTTATCATTTATGTTGCTCTCCTCTAGACTCCCTCCAAATTGCCTACATCATCCTTAAAATGTGGTGCCCAAAACTGGACACAGTACCCCAACTGAGGCCTCACCAGTTCTGAGTAGAGCAGAACAATTAGCTCCTGTGTCTTATATACAGCACTCGTGTTAATTCATCCCCAAATGAAATTTTTTTTGCAGCAGCAGCAGCATTGTGGACTCTTTCAATTTGTGATCTGCTATAATCCCCAGATCTTTTTCTGCAGTACTGCTGCCTAGCCAGTTACTCCCCATTTTGGAGCTGTGCATTTGATTTTTCTTTTCTAATTGTAATACTTTGCATTTTTCTTTATTAAATTTCATTTTGTTGATTTCAGACCAATTCTCCACTTTGCAAAATCATTCTGAATTATAATCCTGTCATCCAAAATGTTTGCAGTCCTTTCCCCCACAGTTTATTTAAATACACCTCCATATGTTTAAGTAGAACCAAGGGTGGAAATCCTGACCTTAGTGAAGTCAATGGTAAATCTCCCAGGGCTTTTCTCCCAGGGTCCCACTATGAGACATGGCCACACCAATCTTGAGAAACCAGCAGGAGTGGTTTTAATTAACATGGATAATGTGTGTTACACAGTAAGGATTTGTCAATAATTAGCAAGTCCCCACACAGGTGTATTTTATGCCAGAAGTTGAGACTACACTATGACAAACATAACTATTGCTATATTACTTGCCAAAAAGCATACCTCTTAAAGATCAAAACTCATTTGTATTGGCACCTGCAGCTGGAGTTGCTGTTCCCATCACAGCAGGAACTCTTGAGGCAGCTTCCCTGGTGTGACTCGAGTGATTCCCTACAATCAGATACTAGTATGTGAGAAAATTCTTTACATTTTCCAACATCCTTCTCACAGACAGCGACAACGAGGATCATAGATGTGCTTTCTAGTCCCATTTTTCAAGTGTCAGGAGGTCTTTCAGTGTCTGTCTTCAAGTAATGAAAACCAGGAAATTGAAAGTGAAGGATGACAAGTTCCATACTTCACTCTTGCTATTGTGCCAGAAATCAGGGACAGTAGTAGATATGCACTGTGTTTTCCCCCTACACTTGGAATATCCAGGAACACATTATTACGTATCAATTAGAGAGGGTACAAGAACTATGGAATCTTGGATTCTCTCTGCAGGTCTGTTATCACTCACAGTGTGACTTCGGCAAGTAATTTAGTCTGTATGTCTCCACTGACCCAACAGTAATAATGATAATTAACCAACTTGCAGGGGTGTTGTGAATCTTACTTAATATTCGTAAGGCACCGAGATCATTAGAAGAAAGATGCTATAAAAGTTAAAAATATATAATCTCCTAAGCATTTAAAACATACCTATTAATTAAATAGAGTTGCATATACAATAAATTAATAATAATTAATAAATAGAGCTGAATACGCATTCACTCTGCCTGGCTTACCAGGGTTTTTCTTTTTTTTTTTTTTCCCTTTTGTAGGGGTGGGGGTTGGGCAGGGATAGATCACATTTTTCATCCTCTGATCTTTTAGCTTTACGTCTTACATTTGATACATAACTGGACTTGTGAGAGAGATATGTTCCAGAAAAATAAATGTGGAATTCAGAGTTAGTAGTTACAGCAAAAATGTTTCCTAACCGAAAGATAAGTTGTAATTTTATTGATAGAGACTTGAGAGACTAATTATTTTTTTGTTTCACTGCACCAAAAACACTCAAAAAAGAATTCAGATGCAACAGATTTTTATTTTCCTGATCAAAACACCCCACCCCCTAAATTATTCGGTTAAACAAAACGTTTTTATGTTTACACAAAACATTTCCAAAAGAAATATTGAAATTTCCTAAACAAAATATCAATATTTTGATTAGAAAATATTATTTTGAAACAAAGTATCCAAATGTTTCATTTTGACATTGAAAAAAAGTCATTTTTTTTCAGCTGAAACTATTTGCCAAATTTTACCTGAATTCACCAGTAGTTTTGGAACCCTGAAAAATGCATTTTCCAGCAAAATTTCTATTCATTGTCAAAATTTTGCCCAGCTCTACTTATATGTGAATAAATACATTCGCTCATCTCCCCGTTCTGATCTGCACAGTGAGCCCAGAATACCTAGAGTGTATAATTGGCTGGCCACTCTCCATCACTCCTTACAGGCCCCTAGCCATGCCCCTGCTTTAGTGTGAGCTGAGGACAGCAGGGTGGGCAGAGAGACAGCAAATGCCAAGACTGAAATCCCCACTGAAATTAATGGGAGTTTTGCCATTGATTCAGTGGAGCCAGAATTTCAGCAACTCGCTTAAGCAGAGAAAGGGTTGCCAACAGTTCCTTATTACAAGGGACAGCCCTTGTTTTTTCATCTCTGCACAAGAAGATCAGGAACTGCTGGGTGCTGCAAAAAGCAGTAAAAAATACTCCTGGTGAATATTGGTGAGTACTGATGAATAATAATGATTATTACTAATTAATATAATATCAGGAAGAGAGGTGAGGCAGTCATGCAAAGACATCATTCCCTTATTTTTTAAATACAATGCTGGCAACCCTAAATGATCTCATAGATGGGGTGATTGCATAATGAATCTAATAGAGCTCTATACCATCCCTCTACTGGAAGCATTCCTTGGAAGCCCCTTTCTACATGCTCAGCTGCAAAAAAGGGGCTGCAGTGAGCTGGAAATGAGGCCTGCTTGGACAGTCATATGAGGTGGGGGTTGATGTACTTCCTGGGACTAAGGCATCCTATAAAACCTCCACTGGGGATGGCATTTTAAATGCTGTACAATGTTTCCCTCATAAAGAGCTGGAAGAAAATTTTCCTACAAGCCTGATCTTCATTCAGCCATGGCCTTTTAACTTTTTGGTTTTAAAGTGGATCACTGCCTGAGTGTCGCTGGCATGCTCAGTGAATTTCTCCTTCCAGGAGACCCTCCAGACAGGACATTTTCTAACCATGATGCTCACCAAGAAATTTTCAAGTAGGCCTCAACATTGTGAGATCAAAATCATTTTTTCCCCAAAGCTAGTAAAGGCAAAGAACACAGAGGACTAATTACAACCTGATTTTGAAACCTGAAATGTAGCTATTTTGACGTACAGTAGCCCTGTAGAAAAATATTGCTAGAGAAAATGAAAAGTTTATTTGTTTACTCTCTTGACTCAGAACTGGCTGAAAGGGTTTTCTTCATGGTCTTTCACACCAAACTTTCAGCCAAAACCAGTTGGTTAACATTTCAAAATGCTCCAGATACTAATATTTGGTCTCAAAGTTCTGTTCCAAACAATGGAGATAGGTTCAATGACTTCGAATTACTAATAAAAATGTTCCTCTTTCACATTATCTTTTTCAAATTTAGAAATAAAGGAAAAGGAGAAAGAAAAACAGTTTCAAATATTTTCTGAATCTATTATGAATGGGATTTTCAAAAATACAGAGTACTGGCCTCTCTTTCAAAGTCAACATTGAACACTTTTTTTGTATCTCTCAGATATTTTTAAGGTAACTTAGCAACAGATTCTTTTCTCAATTATCCTAGTGTAAATGTGGAGTAAGAATAAAATCTTCAAAAGCGACTAAATTACATTTCAAAAAGTTACGCAGACTCATAGGTGCATAAGTCTCATTGAAAGTTAATGGGACTTATCATAAATTTTTCAGAAGCACCTAAAGGCATGCCTATACTGCAAAACAATCTCTTCAGCAGTGAGTCTCAGAGCCTGGGTGTACAGCTTGTGCTATGGGGAACAGATAGCTGTGTAAATGTTGCCATTTGGCTGGAGCTAAGGCCCTGAAGTCAGGCAAGGGGGGTGGGTCTCAGAGTCCAAGCTCTAACCTGAATGGGCGTTGTCTATGTGGCTATATTTAGTGATGTCATATGAACCCAAGTCTATAGACCCCAGCTTTTAGACTTGCTCCCACAGGGTTTTTTTGTTTTGTTTTTCAGAGATAACATATTCTAAGAGACTTAAGATCTTACACTATTGAAGGAAATGTAGTCACTCTGAATTTACAGTAGTGTAACTAAGAGTAGCTATCAGCCCAAATTAAGAGAGAGTCTTACTCCAAAATCAACTATGAAATAGATACAAAGGAATAAAACCTCACGGTCTCATTAGCTACTGAAATTATTTGGTTGAAATTATTGATTTTTATAACGTTTTCAATAAGAAATTTTTAAAATGACAAAGGGGCTTTCAATGTTGCAAACTAATGTAATAATCCACAACATTGGAACAATTTAATTATATAACTTATTTATTAACTTCACTAGCTTAAATAACAATTTATGAAAAAAGGATTTAAACACGTAACAAATCCAACATATAAATCCAATAATTCACCCATTCATGAAAAAAAAAACCTAGATATACAGGAGATTTGATTATTTCTGTGCTATTTCTGTGCCCAAATTATAACCAAGATACGAGTGACCACCCACTGTGAATTAATAAGAACTTAATATGGTCTCAAAGAACTGCTAGGTCTGTCATTACTCTTAATCAATTTGTAACAATTTTGTGTTAGTTAGCTTGTTTAAATGCATTCATAATTACTAACCCCTAAAAAAGCAGAACTTTGAAAAATTTCAGTTGCAATCAGAAAAAAACACTTAAGATTAGGAATTGTAACATTTAATGCTTACTTCATCATTTTACCTGTGCACAACTGACGAGAGGAGAAATGTTGGCAGCAGACATAAGAGACACTGTAGACCCTCACAACAGATCACTGACACCTCTGATGCTTGAAAAGTTACCTGATGGCTTGCAGTTAAACAGAGAACCACTGGAACCGAAATTGAAAATCTCTGAAAAAAATGGTTCTGGTCAACTGAAACATTTCCTTTAGATAATTTCAGAATGTTTCATTTCAATTGTGTCCTTTTTTGTACTATAATTAGCAAATTTTGAAACAAAATCTAATTTTGAGTAAGAAAAATGTATTTTTAGCATTTTGAAAATGTTAAATAAAATGTTAAAGCAAAACAGTTTCAAACACTGCTTCAAAAATGTTTTAAGTCAAATAGTTTATTGAAACTGACACTCTTCCATGAAAAGTTTTGGTTGTGATGAACTGGCATTTCCAGTGGAAAGCAAAATTCCTGACCAACTCTCTTGGGGATCATTCTGGTACCATCCTCATGATGTCCAAAAGCATTAGCACATTGGGTTGCAGCGTTAGAATGTTGTTGTGGAGGAAGAGCATGTCTCATTCAAAACAACAAACTACATTCATCTCCACATCTCAGCTCAGCCTAAATTCTAGGATACCCATAAAGAGAGGGGAGAATCCCATTGTGAGCCAAGATAATTTTATATTTTTAATTGTTTTGGAACTTGCATCATTTTTCTGATGAGCATGAAAAGGAAGAGTATGTTGTGGATGCCTATAAAATACTTGAGTGGCTAGGCATCTGATGTGCTGAAATCAATTATTATTACACATATAGTTATCCCACTGTTACCTTGTGCTCCCCCACCACACTTGTTGCCTCTCATCAACTACTTAGAGTAAGCTTTTTGGGACAGGGAGCTTCTTTTCATTACATCTGTGTACAACACCTAACCCAATGGGGCCCTGATCTCTGACTTGGACTTCTCACTGGTACCACAGTGCAAGTATTTAACGGTGATAATTAAAATAGTAATACATAATAATAAATAGTTATACAGATCTTCCTCTTAAAAATAAGGTCAGTAAACTCATCAACATTACAGATGCTAACTCTCTGTATAGTATTGATTATTGTCCTATGATATCTGTCACTTTTTTTCCATGTAATTGTCACCATGTCAGTCCCAGAATATTAGAGAGACAAGATGGGGGAAGTAATATCTTTTACTGGACTGATTTTCCAGTCTCCTCCACTTCATCATTGCTGTTATCTGGCATCTCAGCTTTTTTGGTAAAGAGGAATATCTCCTCTTCACACAGAAAGGTCACTTTTTGCAATTTCCCCATGGAAAACATGTTATGCATATAAACCAAATATAATTGTCAGTGAACATGACCAGAAGGGCTCAATTATCAGAAGTGACTTATGCACACAAATTCCTGCCTATGGAGTTTTACTGCAGCAATATGGACAGGGAAGCCATTCAGATATAAGTTGTCACTTTATTTTGTTTTAAGATTTATAATAAAAGGAAACATTTTCTAGTGGTCACTGCACAGAACTTAGAGTCAGAAATTCACTTCTAAATTGTAAAGATCTGTACACACAGCATCTCCCACCAGTAGATGGTGCTTTATCTTTATCTTATTCTTAACTTGTAGTCTTTTACATTCGTATGTTGCTGTAGTTAATCTGCAAAGGTTACTAGGAAGGTCAATCCTACCAGTGGTGCTGGAGTTATTTGCAGTGTTCCAATAAGTCCTTTAATTTATATAAGCGAGTATTGCAACTGGTGCCAGCAGGTTCATGATGGCAAAAAAAAAACACTTTTGCTTGAGAAAAAATTGACAGGTCATGCAGATGAGACTGGACTCTGGGAGTACTTGACAGAGTTTGAGCCGCTGCTTTCTATGTCCAGCTGAGAAAGCAGCATGACACCTAGCAGTATCTTTGGATGGTGATGCCAAAGTTTTTTAGCACCAGCTTCCCAGTGTGAATTGTGGATCTTACATACAGTTATACAAAAACATATATGATCGCTATCGGTGGGAATGGCCCTTTGAAATTCCAGAAAGAATCACAAGCCAGGAGGCGGCAGGGAGAGGAACCTTGCATAGTTATGGAGTGCCCTGTGAAACTGTTCAGTAGGTCTTGTCCTGCATGACCCTGGCCAGGAGATGGCTCATGTGAAACAGAACCTGCTGCATTGAATCTGGAGCTTCCAATGCAGAGAGGGGCCAATGACCAGTGACAAGTCTTGAGAGTGTTGTGTGTGAAAAGTCCATTTATAAGTGGTTTAACAGAAGAACTACATATCCTGCTGGTGAAGGAAGATCACATGATTATACTCAGCTTTTAATTCCCAGCCTCAGGGTAACAACTTTATACCAGATGCAGCACATCAAGAAATGATTGCTATGGAAGTAGCTAAAATAATTGGAGTAGGCCCAAACGAAAGCTACTTACAGGCATTCATAGGTCAGAAGAGAGAG
>ML675606.1:6233036-6243103 GCA_007922155.1 Mesoclemmys tuberculata
GAGAAACTGTTATCTGAATGGGCCCCAAGCCAGATGACACTTACAGGTGATATGGAGACAAAGGCCATGAGAGATTGAATTGTCCAAGCAGAGGGAAGTAATACCAAGGAAAAGTAGAAGTTGCTGATGGTGATCCTAATGCATCAGCAACTATTAGAACATCCCACTAGAAGAGCTGTCCAGATACCTGTACCTATGTGTATTGATATTGATGGCTGGAAAACCACAACGCTGCTGGACTCAGGATCTTAAATAAGTCTGATCAATTGAGAATATCCAGTGCTAAATGAAAGGAAAAACAAAACTGTACTGCAGGAGTTAAACTGAAGACTGTTAATTATCAATCACTACCAAGAACAGGAGAAATCCAGATCCCACTAAACTTGAACTCTCTGCTTACCATTGTGATGACCAATATTTTTGTTGCTATTATATTGGGAAATCACAAAAAGTCTTGGGGTATTACTAGAACAAACTCTTCCCGGACAATATGTAGAAACCCCTGATGGATGTGGGTAGGAGGAAGTGTGCACACTGGGGTCAACTCTTCGGACCCTTAGTGGTGCTTCTACCATGCCAGAGAGGAACTGTTCCCTGTGGTGTTTCACGTGAAGCCAGGTCATCATAGAGTATGACCACTAAGGATAAAGAACTGCTGCATTGAACCTGAAGGAGTGCTTGAAGCTACAAATAATCAGCCAGGATTGTTGTTTTGCAGAACTGTTTCGAGCTAGACCAAAGGGTGAGTTCTGGATACGAACAGTTAATGGGACTAACCAGGAAGTGTAACCAGTGGAAAAAAATCAGACTATGGGGACAGTGTCCAATGTAACTGGTGTTTCAAAGACTCTTACAGGAACAGGGATCAAGCACCGCAAAGCAGCACAGTAGGTAAAAGAGCTAGAGTTTGTCTTGACAGAAGCAGCTGTAGAAAGCAATGGAAAGAACAATTAGAACAGTTGCTCTTACAATATGCTAGCATGTTCTCCAAAAATAATTAAGATCTCAGGAGATATGATCATCAGATTGTGTTTAAACTAGACTAGAGAGTATTCCTGTGAGACACTCCCTACTTCGGATTCCTTAGCATATCAGGTCGTACTGAGAGACAAACTAAACCACATGATAGATAATGGCCTGATTGAGCAATCTACATCTTCTTGGGCATTCCCAACTGTAATTGTGAAAAAGTCCAGTAGAGACTTGTCTATAGGAGACTTAATTCACATGCAGTTCAAGATAAGTACCCCACTTCCCAACATAAACATACACCCTGGATAAAATATCATGATCAAAATGTTTAGTAGTTTGGATTTGGTATCTAATCTGATGGTACCCAAAGTGGTACCAGAGAAAAAAACTGCCTTTGTATCAATTCTGCAGAATGCCTTTCAGACTCATGAAGGCACCAGGGTCATTTCAGAAGGTAGTAAATGATCTTACCCAAATTTCGAGAACTGAAGACATCCTCACATTCATAAAGGACTTAATTTGTTTCCACAAAATATGGAGGGAACATCTGTCAGGAGTGGAAATTATTCTAAAGCTTTCTGAGGAGTCAGGGTTTAAACTAGCAGGAAACAAATATTTGTCCCTGGGAGGTGACACAGCTCCTTGCATACTGAGTCGGTGAGAATGGGTTGAAATCCTAATACCAGAACCTGAAGGTCTGGAAGGGTCCTACAAACCTGGTGGAGGTTGTTACTTTGGCTGGATTAAGGGCAGGGGGAGCCTTGCGGACTATTCAGGAGCTCTGATTACTCCCTTCTACACCAATCTCACGTTGGGGGTATCATGCTGGCTAAATTGTGGGGGGCATTTATTATATTGTTTGACATCAGTATATCAAAATCATAGTAATTCATGTGAGATGTGCCATGTCAGGCACCGTTATAAAGTCCATAATGTGCTAAGTAAGGTGACTATGTTTATGTTCATGTGTTATGTGTGTAATGGAAGTTATGGATATGTTTGATATATCGGTATTTAAAATTGTGCCGTCTGGGTAACATCTCAGACAGGATGGCTGCAGAAATATAGCCTGCTTAATGGCCCATTAAGACACTCCCAGGTGCAGGGGGCCCAAGGGGAATAGCTAGAGATATACCTGATAAGTCACCAGATCTGGCCCATGTGACGCTGGACTCCATTATGGTTCCTGTAAAATTCCACAAGCAGCGTGGCAAGGGCCAGAGGACATATAAGGCAGAGGCCTGGCAATCTATTTTGTCTTCAGTCACCAGACTTCAGCCGTGTGCAGCTTTCAACCACCTAGCTACCTCTGAATCAATGCATCTACAACTGAACTGAAGCTGTGAAACAAAGGACTGAGACCCATCCAGGTACTAGATGAATACCAGAGGGATTATGCAAGCCTGCAAACTCCACAACTCTTCTAGAAACCTGATGTATATGGACTTTCAAATCATTTGTATATATCTGATTGATCTAATCTTTTAACATTTCTCTTATTGTTTGTTTATTTATTTTATTAATAAACCTTTCATTCTAGTTACTAAAGGATTGGCTGGCAGCATGGTATTTTGGGTAAGATCTAAACTTACGTTGATCTGGTACTGTGGCTGACCCTTTGGGGTCAGGAGGAATCTTTTTGGTAAAGAGCATAGAGTTTTAAATAACTGGTCTCTTTTATGGGCCTAGTGGCTGATTGGAAGCCAGAGACTGAAATGCAGTAAGGGGGCTGTGTATATTTGTATACTGGCTTCTTGATAACCAGTGTGGGGGAATCAGAAGCATTGTTTGTAGCTGGTTGGGAAGTCTGACTTCAGTGTCACCTACCAGTGCTGGGAGAATCTGCTCTCCTTTTACAGCCTACCCTCACCCAGGCATTAGCAGGTGGCTGCCCTAGGCACAGACGGGTCACAGAGGCACAGAGGTTTGTAGGCCTCTGCAGAAATTACAGCTGATTTGACCAAAATTTTGCAGAGCAGGCAGCACCATTACACTAGCCAATTAATACTGACTGTTTGGACAGATCAACACCAGAAAGAGTTTTAATCACTTACTTCTAAATCTGTGCTTAAATTCTCAGAGCCATCCCACCGATTAATGGTAACTTGTGATGCCTCACATGTTCACTGTTGGATTTGCCCTTGAACAAATTGATGATTTCAGTAGGTGATCAGTGGCTTTTGGAGGTTGCAGATGACATGAGAGGGTAACCAAGTATACAGCGACAGCAGTGGAGAGTCTGGCTTTTGTAGGAGTCCTGAAGGCCTACTTTCCCTATTTATTAGGCATGGAGTTCACAGGCACAGACCACACTGCCCTGTATTGTTTTCGTACAACGCATAACTCAGAAGGACGTCTGTGGAATGGATTCACAAACTGTCTAAATATACATTCTCAGCTCAACATAAATACGGAAATCAAAGTTTGGGAGTGGTTGACCAGCCAGGTCAGGACAGTGAGAATAGACTCAGACTAGTCTTGTGGCAACATCTGGCAAAAACAGTCAAAGGTCCCGGAGTTGTGTTCAGTACACCAACAGATCTACCAAAGGAGACCAAGAACTTCAAAGCAGTTGAGGAATAATTATGCATTGATCCTGTTATCAACTAGTTGGTGTATAAAGCAGGGCCAGATTAATGCAGGAGCTTTAGGGGCTGCAGCCCAGGGACTCGGGCTAAAGGGGCTCCGCAAAAATAAATCCAAGCAGCTGGTGAAATGACCATTTGGGAAGAGTAACCCTTGGCCCCACCCCTTCCACCCAAATCCATGCCCTTTCCACTCTTGTCCCATCAGAGCCCCGCCCTGGGCGGCCCAAGCAATAGCCAGGATGGCGGGTGGCCCTAGTGTCGGAGAACCTCAAGCGCCCCCAGAGCCCATGCTCCAGTGCTGCCCCAACCTAACTCGGCTGTCCTGCATCCCAGCAGCCCCTCTCCCTGCACTGGCAGAATGTCCCAACACCAGGCACAGACCCAACCTGACTGCAGGCTGGCCAGTCCGCCCTACTTTCTGCAATGCTGCCAGCCCACGCCGCACCACAGTGCCGGCCCACCCCATCACCATCTGCCCCAGGTCCTGAAGCACCTCCAGACCAAGAGCTTCCAGCCTCCGGAGTGCCCCAGACTGGCCCGAGTGCTCCCAGCCCCTGGAGAACCTCTGTGCTGGCCCATAAGGGGCCCCACAAAATCAAATAGCCCTGGGCCCACAGGAGAGTTAATCTGGCCCTGATATGAAGGTAACAGGATTGTCTTGCCAGAACGCTTACAGAAAACAGTACAGGAGTAGCTTCATGTTAAGGTGTCAAGGTACATGGGATATGAAAAGTCACTGAGCCAGGTATCTGACAGATTTTTTTTGGCTGGACATGTCTGCAGATGCTACAGACTGGGTATTTGTCTGTCTTTTACTTGTCAAGAAAGGAAAGCACAAGCAAGGAGAGGGAGAACTCCTTTTGCGGAAATGCCCCAGCTGAGTAAGCCCTGGGAGTTCACACAGCTTGACTTAAAAAGCCTGCTGCCCAAAATACTGACTGGAAATCTATACTGGCTGGTGGTGTATGAGACTTTCACAAAGCATGTGGTGGTACAGATGCTCAAGGATTAAAAGGATTGAGACAGTTATGGCTGAATTGATGAAACATGTAGTGTGACAGTTTGGCCCACCAAGCTGCGCCTGTAGTGATCCGGGGAAGGAATTTTTACTACATGAGTTGTGCCAACAACTCCAGATGGCCAAGGTGAGGACCAGCATTGCCCGCTTTGCAAGTAATAGGGGAGTGGAGAGAGTAAACTGCACCATCGGTTCTATGCTTAGAGAGTCTTATTCAGTGAAGACCAGTGAGACTGGGATACAAAGACTGACACTTTTCATCATCTTTGCTTATAACACCAGCCAGCACTCTGGTTGGAAGAGTACATGTTACTCTCCTTATCATGTTATTTTTGGGTTCTGCACACCCTTACTTCTTTGTGACTTGATGTTCAGGCAGCAAAACTAGCCAATCCCCCTGCACCTACACATGTGGGTGATGCAGCAAAGTCTTATAGTAGCAACCGGAGGACAATGTGGTGAAGGAACTGGTCAAGCACAAGATGCCTGGAAAAAAGCACGAGTCAAGCACAAGATGCCCAGAAAAAAGGAGAATTGTATGCCCATCCAGGAAGGAAGGAAAGAAGGTGTAGTTATGCAACTGAAAAAAGCAGCATGGAAGTAATTAAACGAAAAATATATCCTGTTGTAACACTGTTTCATTTTATAATTAAAGTGACCCAACTCCATTTTAAAGTAATAGAAATATAAACTCATTGGGCTGAAGTGTAAAATGTTAACTACTTTGTAACGAAACCTCTGACAAGCACCGGGAGAACCCCAGCAGGTGTTAAGTACTAAAGGGCAATCAAAAATGCAATCAGCATGTAGCCCGTAGGTTTCGGTAAACCCATTACTTGAAACTCAGTAAATTTCATCTAGATAGTATCCATTCATATATTGTAACAAAGTTTCTGTGAACTCGAAGCTCAGTAAAATTCATTTAATTAGTATCCATTCATGTATTGTAACGAAATCTCTGTGACAAGCATCGGGAAAAACCCCAGCCGGTGTTAAGTACTAAAGGCAATCAAAATGCAATCAAGTATATAGCCTGTAGGTTTCGGCAAACCTATTGCTCAAAACTCAGTAAATTTCATTTAAGTAGTATTCAAACATGTATTGTAATGGGTGAGTCTTTCTCAACAGCAAACAGCAGCTGGACAATTAAGAAAAATAAAATCAAGTTTCGCTGTGTCAGGGTGTAGCCCCCAATCACCTCATCGCTCTTAGGAATCTCATAATTGGCTAGAAAGTGGGCACATTGCTGTGAGGAAGAGAATATAAGGTGATCAAAATCAAAAGGTAATTTGGAGATGTCCCACATCTTGGAAGGGCACCAGAATAGCTCTATGTGCAGGCTTGATCTACCTACCGTCTCTCCCCAGTTTGCTGTTCAAAACGTAAGTATAGAGCGTGTGGCTGTGTAACCTGAGTGTGATGGTATTTTCCACTCAGATGAAAAACCCGGGAATCCTACTAATAGAATTGAAGTACTGCTTTGCTGCTGACAAACCTCACCGTTGCAGTGTAAATATAATAGCATAAGTATAATCCTATAGTGTAAGCTAGCTTTGTAAATATAATCGTATAGTTGCAATTGTGATTGTGTTTAAGTAGTTAAATCGTTGTATTAAATAAGAATTAATGGGGATCTTTTAAATTGTAATTGATGATGTATAGATTGTTGTAAGTAAAACAAAGTTGTATGCAAAGCAACCCTTGTCGCTCCTTATTTGAGAGATCCATATAAATCGAACCTGACAGCACAAGATGCCCAGAAAAAAGGAGAATTATATGCCCATCCAGGAAGGAAGGAAAGAAGGTGTAGTTATGCAACTGAAAAAAGCAGCATGGAAGTAATTAAACGAAAAATATATCCTTGCTGATACAAAAAGCTTTACCTGTTGTAGTGCATTGAGAACTAATGCACAGATTCATTGAAAGAAAGAGGAGGACAAATGCTGAGGATGCTCAATAACCATCCAGGAGGACTATGGAAGAGGACTTCGAGGTAACCTAGCAGATTCCTGTGGCTCTGAGGGACAGGTTGTGAAGGAAAAATTGCCAGGGCATCCCAGCAACCTTAACATATTAAAGTCTTCAACAGACAGTCCTAACCTGGAAAACAAGAACCCAGGACTTGCTCAGAATCTAGATCCAGCTATGATTGATATCTCCATGATGGAATGTAGGACTGAAACAGGAAGACCAACATGGAAACCTCTATGGATGGCAGATTACCTGGATTCCTCACAGTTACTATTTTAAATTCATATTCATCTAGGAGGGAAGGCAGCTGTAATGATCATTGCAGACAGCACCTTCCCAATAGATGGTGCAGTATCTTTGTCTTAGTGTTAAGTTGTCGTCTTGTATGTTATATTGTTGCATTTGATTTGAAGATTTTAGTAGGAAGTAGGTTTTTGTCCTTTGGTGGTGCTGGAATTGTTACTTACAGTGTTCCAGTAAATCCTTTGATTTCTATATTGCTATCTTTATCATTGACTCCGTTACCTTGGAGTGAGTAATTTAATCTGTCTCCATTTCCCCATGTGTGAAATAGAGATAATACTATCTTTCATCACAGTAATATTGAGAGTCTTAAACAATGAATATTTTTAAAGTATTTTGTATATTCCTTAGCTGGATGGTGCTGTAGAAAGGAGACATACTAATATGCTATATTAAAAAGTTAATAAATATAGTCATCTTGAGATCCAAGGCAGAGCTGTGAAGAAAGCATTGCCCAAGTAAATATTCTCCCCTTTAATAAAGGTTTCTTTCCTCAAAATTCGGTCATTATTTTGTTCTTTAGTTCATGTTTTTATGATGCTCCAAATCTATTGCCAGATTTCATTTCATGTCTCAAATACCTTTTGAATGTTCTTTTCCTTTTCATATTGATCCTTCCTAAATGTCTAGTGTTCTGCCTTAGAAATTCTTGGGGGGGGGGTTGTTGTTAAAATCAAGAACAACAAACATTTAACTATAGTTTCTAGGTTTAGTGGGTAACTGGCCCAGTGATAGGGTGACCAGATAGCAAGTGTGAAAAATCAGGATGGTGAGGAGGGTAATAGGCGGCTACATAAGAAAAAAGCTCCAAATAGTGGGACTGTCTGTATCAAATCTTTATAAAAAATCTGGTCACCCTACCCAATGATTTTGATGAATACTCCTTCCTGCTTTATAGCAGATGCTTTAAAGACCAAGACAGTTTAAAATGAACAATAGTGTACATACTACAGAAAGGGAAAGGCCCTTTCTATATATTTAAGAAGATATTTACTTTTTCTTCAGCTTTCATGCTGCTTTATCTTTCTGCTTTTAAATTATTTAAGGGGTTCTTTTTCAGTGAAAGTAGGGCAGACAACAGAGAGCTTTAATGAAAATACAATTAAGAGTAAAATGACAAAATTTAAAAAATACCCATCTAAATATTCAGCTCTATACAAAGTTATTAAAACTGAGAAGGATAAACCCTTCAAAATGTATGATAGGTGTATTATAATGTATTTAAATGTATCATGTAATATCATATATACATATGTATCTTAATGTAGCAAAATATATGATGGGTGGATCTAGTCCCACAAAATTTCAGACAGCTAATTTCCAACTAATTTGCTGTAGACTAAATAGGAGGGGAACACAAGTATCCTCTGTAACTAAGCAAATAATCCATTTTGGTAATGCAGTAGGACACTGGGCCACCATGAACTTTCTCCAGTAGAAATTCTTTACAGCCTCCTAAGCAATGCAGAAGGCTGTCTGTGCAGGTGTATGACAACATAACCAGGTGACGTATGCCTGCTGCATTGACTTCCACCAAAAGAAGCCTATAAAACTGCAAGGCGGGAGAGCTATGCAGGAAGCAAGAAGCTCATATAAATAAGTGCATGCCCCCTGGGTTGTCTCCTCCACCCCTCTGCATTATATGCATTGCAGTCCAGGAGAGTTCTTTCAGTCTACGAATTAGAGCAAGGGTTCGCAAACTTTTTTTTGCTGGCACCCTCCCCCCCAAAAAGTGATGACCTCCCTCATGCCATGCCATCCTTATTGGCATGCGCGGGGGTTGACAGCTCACAACACCCTCCCCTTAAGAACCTCCTGACCACCCACAGTTTGAGAACCCCTGAGCCAGAGTAAGCACTATTTATGGCTGAGTGCAGGAAGGTGGGGGAAAAGGTAGGCCCCAGCTATTTTATTAATTATTTTTTTAATAATATCACTCGACAGCACCAACCACCTGAGAATAGCAGTGTTAAATAGTGCAATGGGTCCCTCCATTCACCTCCACTAATTCGTGTAATACCATGGCCACTTGGAACTTTATGGTGCCAGAACTCAGATTCTACTGCTGAGGGAGGGGAAAAATCACAAGCCACTTCACACTTATGCTAAGACGACTTTCCCTTAGCAGTTATTAGTATGGGCTTACAAAACAAGTTTGAATAGCTCTCTTTCTGTTCAGTAGAGGTTGGTGATACACTCTATCCAGCTCATCACTCTATAGAAATACCCCACCGTCGACTTCAGGCAGTGATAAGGAAGAAATATACCCTTCTCCTCTCCTTCACTCACGGGTCTGTTATTATTGGATAAGGGCATCCCCTGGGCATTTTTACTGGAAGCTATTTGCCGTGTATTGTGTGGTAGACATATTGGATACATGAATAGATCCTTCTTCCCTTTTAGTTTTACTTGACTGTGCGGATTTACAGTCCATAAGATTTACTGTAATTGCTAGTTCCACTGATGCAAGAGACAGAAGAACAGTAGTCCTGAGAAGAAGAAATCACTGTGGAACATAAACTCTCCTATTCCTACATTTTAGCCCTGTGAGGCAGTGAAGAGGAAAGTGCTAAAGAGAATAAAGAAAAAATATATTGAGTATGGCATCTTGGCCTCAGTCCTTGTCCCAGCAAATCTCTGGTTCTTGTGGTCTTATGTATTTGATTTTTAAAAATAATTTATTTACAGAGTATTCAACTATGAATACATTTACAAATTTAAATCTTAATCAATTACACAGCTACAGTACTCAGAAAATTATAAACACTTCCCCTTTCCGCCTCAAAACAGCAATATTCATTCTTAATAAAGAAGAATCCCATTCCCTATCTATACCCCTCAGGCAAAAACCTGACTAAATACATAAAATTTGCATTGTGTCCTGAAGATCAACAGGATCTTTCAGACACATGGATTTAACAGCCTTCAGATTCAAGGACCCTCTGCTGAAAATAGCCTGCCTACAGTTCAAACCCTGGTACTATTAGCAGCCACAGTGTCTGACAGAGCCATTCAAGCTGAAATTCTTTTCAAAAACAGGTTTATAAACAGTGTTCTAACATGAGGAAACTATATCATGGATGGGGTCATGTCTTTCGTATTGTTCTAGCAAGTGAGATAAAAGAAAGATAGTAAATTCTGAAGAGGCTAAATTAATGTGGCCTAATCTGGAGCACGACTCATATATATGTCAACATACTTATTATTTATACTTA
>ML675606.1:6248103-6334690 GCA_007922155.1 Mesoclemmys tuberculata
TTATTAGCTTATCCCCTTTTCAGGTTGGTGAATGATCTGAGAAACAGTCTTGATTTTGTGAGTGAATTTATAATTATTCATCAAGCAGTTCTGAACATAAAAATGTCATAAGAAATCAGACCATTGTTCCACACCACTGCCACCAAAATGGCCCAGTGCTTGGAAAAGCAAATATCTGAAGCTGAACATGAGCAAAACAATGGTGATACTGATGGACAGAGGTCAGTATTTTGAAGATTCTTCAGCCATGATACAGTCTCTATTGGTTGAAGATAAACACCCGCCATTGTCTAGAAGTATTCTTGGATTCCTCGCTGCTGATCCTGAGCTCTCACACAGCAGCATCCATCTACCATCTTCACTTGGCTAGGAAACTCCATCTCATCCTGAAACTGAGCCTCAATTATTCACTCCGTCACCTGTTGGCTGGATTACAACAATGTAATGAACATGTGCATGAAGCTGTCAGCACTCTAGGGAACTCCAACTAGTTCAGAACACTTCACCAACACAGACTACTAAGAACACATCAGGCCTGTCCTTTGCACTCTCTGCTGGCTTCCCATAGAATTTCTAATTATCTTGAAGGTCTCTGTCCTAGAGCTTTAGACATTCTTTTAGATGCCCAGAGTTTGGAGTGCTTTGAAAATAAGGACTGAGACTGTGATAGACAACTAGACTCATCTGGCACAATAAAACTATCAACAGTAAGAGTAAAGTTCATCTGTGTGGAATACAGAATTTTCTCCAGAGGCAGTCTGATAATATGGAGTGAACTCCCACAAGAACTAAGGACCATCACAAACCTCACCACTTTCCACTCCCAGAGCAAGGCACATTTTTTTTACTTTGCTTTCTCTAACAAACACATAGCAAAAGGTTTTTGGTTTAGTTTTTTAAATATAGACACTATGAAAACAAGATATTCCACTGCACATGCTTTTCTCCATGGGAAGAGAATGAGAAAACCAACAACACATGACATGAATAGTAATGTTGTTTAATGCATTACTGGAAGGCAATCAGATACTACAATGATGAGTGTAGGATAAAAAATCCTAACTAGAATAAAATAGTCCATATTTTGTCTCTGACAGAGATCAGTATCAACTTCTTCAAAGGAAGGTGCAGTAACACAACAAGATAGTCTCAATGTTTTTTTTCTACCCTGGGCTAGTTTGGCTTATACCCTGAAGCATAAAGGGTTATATCCCTTATAAATTCCTGCTTCCATATCTTTTTAATCTCGTCGCTGTAAATCTACATATTTTGTGTATATAATTTTCAAAGCCTTTTTTTAATCCTGCTAAGATTTTAGTCTCAGTGATACCTGTGGCAGGTTAATTATTCATTGCAGAGAAAAGTGTATTAGTTTTTAAATTACCTGTTAATTTTATTGACTTTACGCTTGCTCTTTTATTATGAGAATTAGTGAGTTCCTGATCTACCTTCTCAATACCATTCAAATTTTCTATATTTTATCAGATCCTCTCTTCTGTGCAATCTAAAATAAACATTATCAATCTTTTCAATCTCTCTCTTTTTATGGATTTTTTTCTATATCTCTTTTAGTTCTTATTACTGTCTCTGAACCAAATAATCCACACTATTAATTTTCAGTGTACTTGTTATATGAAAACTGTTGCTGAATATCTGTTACTCAATTTGTAGATTAGTCATCTAGTCACCACTATTAGCTGGAGATTATAAAACTGTTCATAAAAAGGCAGAAAAAGCCAAGGTATTCAATACATATTTCTGTTCTGTATTGAAAGAAACAATATGAAGTAATTTCCAGTCTATTAGTAACCAAAGAGGATGTTAAATGATTTCTACCAAGACTAAACATTTTTAAATCATGAGGCCTGGATAATTTGTACTTTAGAGTCCTAAAAGAGCTGTCTGAGGATATCTCTGCCAGCTGATATTAATTTTAAATCAATCTTGTAATACTAAAGAAATTCCAGAAGACTGGAAGAGTGCTACTGTTGTGCCAATATTCAAGAAAGGCAAGCAGGATGATCCAGGTAACTATATACCTGTTAGCCTAACATCAATCCCAGGCAAAAAAATGGAAAAGCTGATATAGGATGCATTTAATAAAGAATTGAAGGATGAATATAATTAATGCTAGTCAACATGATATTATGGAAAATAGGTCTCATCAAACAAACCTGATTTCATTCTTTGAACACAAGTTTGGTTGATAAATGCAGATGTAATAGACTTTTAGAGCACTTGATTTAGTGTTATATGACATTCTGATTAAAAAAATAGCACTGCACAGTATCAATAATGCATGAATTATACGTATTAAGAAATGGCTAACTGACATTGAATGGGGAGTTTTGCAGAGGGTTTCCACAGAAATTGGTAGTAGGCCAGATGGTATTCACCATTGTCGTCAATGATCTTAAAATGAATAGCAAATTACTGTTGATCAAATTTGCATAAATCAAAGATTGGCAGAACGGTAAATAACGGTATCACTTAATAAGCTAGGTCCATTCAAACAAAATGCATTTTAATGCAGACAAATGCAAAGCTATACATCTAGGAACAAGGAATGCATGCCTTAAAATCTATGAATTTAAAATGCTATTGCGTATGTTCCATGTCTGGATGACGCAGAGATTTTTTTTTAAAACTACAGGACAATAAGCAACAAATCATGCATTTTTATAATGCAACTTTGGACAAAAATAATTTGTACTATGATTTCTGAGATTCTTGAGCATTTTCACAAATACCCAGCTGTAATTCAAGGGATAATTCAACACATAAGTATAACAAAGAAAAATGGCTCCACCAGTTATACCAAGCCAATCTCATGGCATCTATCCATACAAATATTTGTTTCTTTGAACTACTCAATCACCTCTTCCTCTGTCTCACTGCAATCTTTTTTCCTGCTTTCTTTTACTTTCCCTCAGCCCCAATTTGCAGCCGGTTCCTTGTGCATTTCAACATCCTCTTTTCTCTTCATAAAGAGAATGGAATGATGACAAAATTGGTTATCTATAGCAGCTGCTTAAATCTGCTGCAGCCTATTTCAGTACATTTGTATAATTCTTGAATTTTATAATTCTTATAACCTTGTAGTTCCCAATATCTACATCTTAGTTGATATAGGTCTAAACAAAAGCTGAGACACAGTACAGGGTAAAAGAGGTCAAGTTAAATTGCCTTTCCCTTGGGCCCTGCTGACAGAAGGAGAGATTGAGCCACTATGCTGAGTAGCCTCCTACTGTAGAGCAGAACCTGTGACAGAGTCCAGTAAACACACCACTATATCAAACTGAATTACTGCATGCCACGTTCATGCACTACAGTAATGGGCATCCTAGAAAAATCATAGCCAGGTACCTATTAAGTATATGAATTGCCCTATTGAATGAGACCAAATGAGCTGTTTACCACAGGCAGATGTAAAACTCCAGGAACAGAAAATTATTGAATAATTTTCCATGTGGAAAATTCTTAACACTAGACAACAAATACTGGTTCTGAAGTACTGGTTTCAGAAGCATAATGGTTTATATTCCTTATATGTTTTCATCTTAGCCAGTGTAACCAAAGAGATTCTTACTACCCATACAAATACCTAATCCTTTTTAAAATCCTACTAAGAGAACTGCAATTCATAATGCCCTTTGTTTTTCCCTCACAGTTGTAACACATCATAGACCTACTCTATGCACATACATCAACCAGTCTATATTCCATTTTGTCCCATGGACCAGCAGGGATATTAGATGGTGGTTCCTCCATGGAGCTGTGAGCATGGGCGTATACCCCTTCTCCGAACACCTGTCCTTTCTGCAGTGAGAGGGATAGCCTGACGCAAAGCTACCTTGAATGCACCAGGTTGCAGCCCTTTTTCTGGCTCCTCCTGATCCTTGCACACCCTATCCATGGCCCCACGAAGTCACGAGACCACCTTGTCAATGTCCTCTAGCCAAGGTTTCCATCCACCACCAAAAGGAGGAAGCTGGATGGGGAGGTGCTCTATGACTGTGGTGCTTATAACCCACACACTGACCAGTAGGCCTGATTATTGGAGGCAGTGCCTGACAGTAATTTACAAAACAGCTTCAGATTTAAGCATCAAAGTACCTTCAAATTCTATTTTTCCTCTATAAACTTGCTGACTGTGGCAGAATAAAAAACGTATGTTTTGGTCTCTGTGGCCTTCATCAACAATAAAAATGGGAAATATTTTAAAGTCTAAAATTGAAGGTGATCAGCTGTATTTTGTGAAGTATAGAAGAAGATTAACAAATTAAAATTCTCTTGTCTCACTGCCAAGTCTCACCCTGTCATTACTCAGCTAGACAGCACTTCTCTTGTGGTAGCAGCTTTGTTAAAGAAATCAAATACAAAGTGAAGAAGTCAAACAATATATCAGCAAATATGTCTCTAGAGAGTTTTCCAGAAGTCATCAGTGGCTCTTTAAAATGGTGTCTGAAATCGATACAGAATACTGGGCTAGGAAGGAACAAACAGATCAGCAATAGGATCTTAAAAGGTATCCTTTTCTTTTTTATGGGTAAGCAATGCAAGATGTCAGGAGAGAGGATAAGTGATTATTCTTCTTTGTGGTGTAATACTCTTGCAGCAGATATTTGCACAAGCCAAAGTTTGGCTATCAATCTACTTGGCAGGCAGAGCAATACCATAGTGTAAGCTGGAGGAAATAAAAGCAAAGGTGAGCTTCCTGAACAAAGTCCCTGACCAAAAGTTCAACAATGAGAAGAAAGAAATATAATCCAAATTCTTCCTAAGGCATATCAGCAAACCAGATTTATACCAGGAGGGCACATCAATTTCTCTCTTTTTCTTTCCAGAAAAATCTAAACCACAGAGGTACAGAAGTGTCTAGGTTCTTATACTGTTTCCCATCACAGTAGCTCTTGTAGCACCAGGGTAATATAGTCATCTTGCTAGGAACTAGATTCCCACATGTAATTTGCCCAATATTTTATACAGCATTTCAATCAGTGAGCAATATATATATTATTTTTGTTACAGAGCATACACACACACTGTGTTTAACAAAACGCGTAGCAAGGCAAACATAGTGGACAATAGAAGGAAAATATCATTACTTCTCTGAAATCAACTTCTGAACATCCAGCTTTATTGTTCTGGTGGCCACGGGCACTGTGGAGTTCAGTTTCTTTGTGTATTAGCCAATTCGTAATAGAAGATTCAAACATAAAGTGCTCCCAAATGGGTTTGCACAAATGGCAGCCCCCTCTAGGAACTCAGGATAGCTGTACTTGACTGGCATTTGTAGGATTTCCTCCAAAAGACTTGGATTGCAGCAATGTAAGTTCACATATTCTACCTGAAAGTCAAACTCAGCTGAAAGTAAGCGCACAAAAATCTAGAGCATTTATTATCCCTTTGAAAGTGTCTCAACCACTGACCAAGTGATTCTTGAAACTTCTTGATCAGTTCAGTCTAGATATGAGTTGGGCTGTAACTCTCATTGCCTGAGCATTTATTGGCAAGACAGAGTGGGAAAAGTTACTCCACCCAAAATATAAAGGAAAAACCATTGTAGTTTTGTTTCATAGGGTGCTACTTGGCAAAACTAGAAAAAAAACTAGCCGATTTTTGCCTTGCAGCAGTAAGATATTTAAGGGAGATACAATATCTTTGAGAATTCAGGCATAGACAAAGCATTTTCTCAATAAAAAAAATAGCTTCAGCTTTTCCATAGTTAGACTAACCTTATCCAAACTTGCTTTGTGCTGAGCCATCACATACCAGATCAGTACAACATATCATTACATTCGCAGGGGTGAACCTATCCAGAGTGCTTGGAATGCTGAAGGCTTCCCAGCTTATCTGATAAATGTCTTGCATTTTTGCTTGTCTGGGCAGAATTTTCAGTTTCTACCCACTTTAAGTTTGTGCCTGACCAGGCAATTTACTAGACAACCATCTGTTAAGTCCCTCAGTAGTGAACTAGCTACTGCCAGCAGCAAGGAGTGAACTGCTGGGGGAAAGGTAAGAGGAGGAATCAGCATTGACATAGCTACCAGCCTACCCTTAGATTGAAAATGACATCATCACCCATTAGCACTTTACAGGAAGATCATCTGAACTGGGAAAATAAGTGTTTTGGGGGTTTTTTGTCTGTACTAGGGAGGCAGGTTATTGAGACTTAAGGGTGTTTTTGGGAGGGAAGGGAAGGAATCTGGAGAGATGGTGGGGGAAGACAGGACAAAGATGCTGTATTCTGTCATTGTAACTTTATTATTAAATGAAATTAATTAAAATCCTTTGATTAGCACATCTGGGTGGTGTCAAAAGCAGATTTCAGGAGCTGAATACAGGAAGACTTCTGCAGTGAACAAGTTTTATTGGTCCTTTGGAACCTGTGCTACATGTTGTTACCCTTTTTTGACTTGAACATTAGCCTTTTGTGGTCCTGCAGGTTGTTTCAGTTAGGAGGAGAAATTGATGATGGACATTTTGTGTAAAACAAACAAGATTGCATCAAAGTCCCATTTCCTTGCACACAGACAGAGTAAAAAAGCAAGAGATATTATCTTTTGTTCATAGTCCCAAGCGTCTTTCATCTAACACTCTGTCCCAAAAGCTCTCTCTCTATGCTTTTTTCTCAGGCTTATGCTCCCAGTGCTAGTTCTGCTGTCTCCTTGGCTTTTCTGCTGTTTCTCTCTGTCTCTCTCCGTTTCTGTGATGGTTCTCCCTGCTTCTCTCTTCCACACAGAATCATAGAAGGTTAGGGTTGGAAGGGACCTCAGGAGGTCATCTAGTCCAATCCCATGGTCAAAGCAAGACTAACCCCAACTAAACCATCCCAGCCAGAGCTTTGTCAAGCCGCACCTTAAAAACCTCTAAGGCTAGAGATTCCACCATCTCCCTAGGTAACTCATTCCAGGGCTTTAATACCCTCCTAGTGAAAAACGTTTTTCCTAATATCCAACCTAGACTTTCCCCACTAAAACCTGAGACCATTGCTCCTTGTCCTGTCATCTACTACCACTGAGAACAACTTGTTGACTCATATCCAGCTTCTTGTCCATTGTAACCCCCAGTTCCTTTTCTGCTAAATTGCTGTCTAGCCAGTCGGTCCCAGACTGTAGCAGTGAATGGGATTCTTCCATCCTAAGTGCAGGATTCTGGACTTGTCCTGGTTGAACCTCATCAGATATCTTTTAGCCCAATCCTCTAATATGTCTGTCACTCTGTATCCTATCCCTACCCCCTAGTGTATATACCAATCCCCCCCCTTTAGTTTCATCTGCAAACTTGCCAAGGGTGTAATCCACCCCTTCCTCCAAATCATTAATGAAGATGTTGAACAAAACCAGTCCCAGCACTGACCCCTGGAGCACTCTGCTTGTTACCAGCTGCCAACTACACATCAGGTCATTGATCACTATCCATTGAGCCCGATGATCTAGCCAGCTTTCTATCCATCTTATAATCCATTCATCCAACCCATACTTCTTTAGCTTGCCAGTAAGAGTACTGACAAGAATACAGATACACATCCCAAATTATTTCGATCAGTCCTTCACCCTTAAGTTTGTTACCAGATCACCTTGGAAACCCCATGACTAACTGCTACTCCATCCTTGCATGCGGCTTTGTTTTGGGCAGGGGCCACTACTGTTTCACCTATCTATTTCATAAAGGAACTTAATTTTTTTTTCACATTTTCCCTGAAAGAAAGAGGCTATTACACCTGCCAACATCAAGGTTCAATCCAACCTATAGCAATTGTCTTGAGCACTATCTATTGGTACCTTTCCTATTAGGTAACTATTCACATGCATGCTGTTGTCTCTCATATCAGGTGCAACTGGGGCTGAACAATATACATTCTCTGTGCTACAGTCATTAAGATCCTCAAAACAACTGTCACTATATTGAAAATTATTTCTCCAAATACAACATCTGATTTTAAAGCATTTTCTTGTTTGTTGAGTTAGCATATATTTGCACTGCACAGTACTTACCAGGTTTTTTTTTTTTAATTTAACTAAGTAGCATTAATGAATTAATTAACGAAAATTTGCCTCTGAAGCTTGGACTCTTGTCATTTATTTCTGGGTGGTATCCATGATGCTACTACTCTGTAACACCCTGTATAACACTATCCCTTATTTAAGGCCAAATTTTACATAGTTACATTATGGACTGCATTGGAGTTACTCCTGACTTACACCAGCATATGGTAGCTGAGTACAGATTTGGGGTAAAATTTTCAAAAGCTTCTAAATAGGATCTTTTTTTTTTAAACCATGTAAATAACTCAGGAGGCTAAGACACATTTTCAAAAGTGACATAGGCACGTAGGAGCCTAACTCACTGAAAATCCATAGGGTCAGATTTTTAAAGGTAGTTAGGCACCTAAAGATATAAATAGTGGAATTTTCAAAAGCACTTAGGTACCAGTATGAAACAGTAATGTCTGCATACCTTTAAAATTATGGCCCTTCATGCCTACATCATTTTAGAAAGTTTCTAAACTATTTACATGGCTTAAAACATTTATCTTATGTCCCTTAATAAAAGCTGCTAAAACTTCATGGAAACCTTGAAAACAACTACATATAGAAAGAATTCTCCTGTAACAGAAATATTGTCTTTCTGAGAACAGAATCTTTGTTGACTGTGAGTTCCGCTACATATATGGACTTTTCCACACCTGAAGTTCTAATCCTCTGCACGTCTGATATTGCACTAGGTTGTCATGTAAAAAGGTCTGTAAGGGTTCAGTGCTGTACCCATTGAAGTCAATAGCAATGACCTGGTTCGAACAGACAGTTATTAATTCAGGGAGAGAATAGTCAACAGAAGCAGGTGGATAAAATTTAAAAGACAAATATGAAGGCATCCTGTACAGATTAGCAACAACAACAACAAAAAAATCAGAAAGTGAGTTATAGATAACCTGAGTTGTTTATTCTTTATCTCAGCATAATATTTTCAAAGTATTCTGCACTGAACTTGATCAGGTATCAGTTTCTTCTTTATTGCTATTTTCTGTGTAAGATAAGGAGCCTAGACGTTATTTCAAAAAGAGACAGCGCCAATAAATAATGTCACCCTGATTTAGAAAGGAAAAATGGCTGGGAATATACACATTACGGGTCAGGTAACTTTACCACTGTTGTATAAAAGAGGTGACGGTCATGACTCTATAACAGGGGTGTCAGACTCATTTGCTATGGCAGGTCAGATTTGAATTAAGTGTACTTCAAGTGGGACATACATACCATAAATCAAAATACTAGGCACAACCATTTTTATGTACTATTATATTTTATTTGCTAGACATCAGCAATAAAAAACTGCAGTAAATTCACTTCTACAACTACTACTATTTTACGATTAAACGAATCGATCAATGATTAAGAATTATGGTACTTTATTTACTGCTGCTGCTGCCTGACACCTCTTACTTTGGACCACCGCATCAAAGTCTGGAGCAAAGGACTGGACTGTGGCAAGCTTGAGTATTGGGTTCAGGTGTGCATCAGTAAGATGAGAACCAACTCTTGACTTGTTAATGTTCATTACAGAAAAGAGCTGTTCACAGACATATGTTGTCCCAAACAAGGACAGAATTTTTTAAGCAAAAGACTTCAGGGATAATTTGGTCCAACATACTGATAAAATGTTCCAACATTAACACTGGAAAACTTATCCCTCAGAACAGAATCACACTGCAATTTGATTATTTCCATCTGAAGCTCCTCTGAGACCTCGTGCTCATTGACAGAAAATGGGTTATGGAAAATTGCAAGGTATTTGAAGTCAGACAACCTTGCTTGGAATTCATTTCTTAAGTTGGAAATTTTGCTGCTGTAATTTTTTTAAGAACATCACAATGAAATTCAGCTGTGTTGCATTGAGATTCAAAGTTGGTAAGTGTGCAGGATTATTATCTGAAAGTTGTTTTTCCCAAAGCTGAAGCTTAATCTTGAAAGCATTAATGCTGTCAAAAGCATCTGTCACCAATTTGTTGCACCCCTGCATCTTTGTGTTGAGACAGCTCAGGTGTTCTGTGATGTCCACCGTAAAAGCAAGATCTTGAAGCCATTCATTATCCTGCAGTTCAGACATAACCTTTCCTTTTTGATTAAAAAACAATTGTATTTCACCACACAATTCGTAAAAGCGTTTCAGTACAGCCCCCTGACTTAAACAATGAACATCAGTGTGATATGGTAACCCATGGAGTTTCTCAGTTACTTCCAGAAGGTAGTTGAACTGACTGTGGTTAAAGCCTCTTGCTCGTATAAAATTAACCGTTTTTATAGCTGTCATGCGGACTGCATTAGGAGGGGGGGCATTTGTGTTATTTGACATCAGTATGTCAACATCATAGTAATTCATGTGAGATATAACATGTCAGGTGCTGTTAGAAAGGTTATAATGTGCTGAGTAAAAAGATAATATTTGTGTTCATGTGTGATATATGTGAGGAAAGTTATGAAAATCTTTGATATCCTGTATTTCAAACTGTGCTGTAAAAGACACACCCCAGACAGAGAGGCCGCAGAACAATAGCCCACTTAATGGCCCATCAAGACCTTTACAGAGGCCAGAGGCCCAGGAAGAAACTAAAGGCATACCTGAAGAGTTACCAGGATTGGCCGATGTGACTATGGACTCCATTTTGGTTCCTGTAAAGTTCCACAAGCCACATGGCCAGTAACAGAGGGTATATAAGATCAAACCACAGAAACCATTTGGTCTTTGTCTCTGTCTTTGTCTTTGTCTTATTCTGCATTCCTGTCCAGCTGCGGACACACCTCTGGATCAACACACTTTGCAACTGAACGGAAGGACTTAGACCCATCCAGGTACTGGATGTATACCAGAGGGACTACACAAGCCTGCAACTCCACAATTGTTCTAGAAACCTGATGTATATGGACTTTCAAATCATTTGTATGTATCTGATTGCTTTAAGCCTTTAACACTTCTCTTACTGTTTGTTTTTCTTCTATTAATAAACCTTTAGTTTTAGTTACTAAAGGATTGGCTGGCGGCGTGATATTTTGGGTAAGATCCAAACTTATAGTGAACTGGTACTGTGGCTGGTCCTTTGGGATCAGAGGGAATCTTTTAGTAAAGAGCATAGAGTTTAAATGACTGGTCTCTTTACTGGACCTAGTGTCAGTTTGGGAGCCAGAGACTGAAATGCAGTAAAGGGGGCTGTGTGTATTTGCACAGTGGCTTCTTGATAACCAGTGTGGGGGAATCAGAAGCACTGTTTGTGGCTGGTTGGGAAGTCTGACTGCAGTGTCACCCACCAGTGCTGGGAGAATTTGCTCTCCTTTTGCAGCCTGCCCTGACCCTGGCATTATCAGTGGGCTACCCTGGGCACAGACGGGTTACAATAGCCACACCCAAAACATTATCCAGTTTTAGTGTTTTACTACACAATGCTTCTTGGTGTAAAATGCAACGTAAATTATAAAACTGATATTGCGGATTGGCAGCAAGCAATTTTTCCTTTAACATTGCAGCAACTCCAGCTTCTCTACCCACCATTTGTGGTGCTCCATCTGTAGCCAGACTAATTGGTCCAAAGTTTCCACCAAATTACGTTGGACAACAAAGATTTTGCTTCCTGAATACTTTTGGGTGTATCATATGGATTTGGGGCTGCTGATTACAAAGAAATTTCCCTATCACGTACCATTTTTTGAAATCGCCTATATTTTTTATTTCAATTAATAACTTAAGTCTATTAAAATGTTGCCCACAATGTAAGCTGAAAAGTTTTCTATCTTGTGTCCAAGCATGCCTGGGCATGCAGTGACACTGCACCTATTGCAGGCCACACAACATGCAGTGGGTATGCTAAGGCTTAGGCAGGGCAGATGCTGGTAGGACAGGTTTTAGAAAGGCTATAAAAGCATTTTGCACACACCATTCTATGCATTGCGTTTATATCAGTTTGCATTCATGTTGATGCACGTGCTCTATGTGCATAGCATATTGTGTGTACTCACAATAATAAAGCAATTGTATTTTCAGGAGGATTCATGATAGTAAAATGTCTCACCAATATCGCAACAGCTGTGATATGTTTCTTGGCAACTACAGAGCACCAAACTTCATGCAGCTTGTTGATGACATGCTGCAAGCATAGAAAACAATGAATTGCAACATGTCACTAAAGATTCATTTTCTGCATTTGCATTTAGACTTCTTCCCTGCAAATCTTGGTGCAGTCAGTGATGAGCATGGTGACAGGTTTCACCAGGACATTGTGATAATGGAAAAACGGTATCAGGGCAACTGGAATCCATCAATGCTGGCCAATTATTGTTGGACACTGAAATGAGAAGCCTCAGACACTGAGTACAAATGAAAATAATCAACAAAACATTTTTAGCTCAGTTGATCTATTGCAAAGCATTTGCACCGTTATGCAATTAAAGGCATTACATTCAATAAAAGTAAATTTCTTGTTTCTCCAAATTCCTACGTGATACAAGTAGTCTGTAATTATATTTGTGTTCAGCTTCAAGCGGTTTAGTATAATATAAAAAAATTTCTGAGGAAGCAACACTTTCGAAAAAATTTGTTGTCCAGTGTTATTGAAGATATCGTCACCTGTTGTTGTGTCTTTCATCAGAACCAATTCTAAAAACTCTTCTGTTATGCGCATGTTTTTATCAACATCACAAATTAAAATTGCAAGCTGTGCCACATCTGTAACATCCGTACTGTCATCATCTGCAAACAAAAATGCAATAAAGGATTTGACTCTGTCCTTTAGTTGATTGTTAAAGCTCTGACAAATCATTTGTTCTTTCAGCAACTGTGTTTCTGGAGTGGTTTATATGTGTAAAGCCTTGCCGTTTATCTCGATATATTAATTCTGCAGTCATTAAAATACATTTCTTTATAATTTCTCCATCTGAAAATGGTTTTGATGACCATGCTAGTTCATGCGCAATCATGTAGCTTCCCTTAACTGCAGCTTCGCTTACTTGATTGGCATTTGTAAATCGCAATTGCTGCTTTTTCAAGAACTTCTCCAATTCAGAAACTTTGTCCTCACGCAACTTCCCAATATATTTATCATACTTCTCTGCATGCTTAGTGTCATAGTGCCTCTGAACATTGTACTCTTTGGCAACAGCTACATGTTGCGAACAAATCAAACATGGTGGCTTTCCATTCACTTTGGTAAAGAGATACAAACTTCTCCACTTCTCTTAAACCACACAACATTCTTTATCTATTTTGCTTTTCTTCAATAACATAATTACAAGCCCCTACACAAGGCTGTGTATAGATGTAAAAGGCCCGGCTTACACAAGGCTGTGTATGTATACACAAGGTAGTGTATGCGAGCAATCACCATAACAGGCTGGCATACACAGCACTCTACAATGCCACAAGGTATTGTTTGTCTCAATTACTTAGCTGTAAAACCAGCCTACAATGTGTGGAACTATCATAGTTCGATGATATTTTACTTTGCAGGGCTACAGTGATATTTTGAAGACAGGAGAATTGAGTAACCCCAAAATGATGCAGTGGAAGAGATGTGCCTTTACTAGGCACTAGAGAGAGAAGGAGAATATATCTTTCAGTCTGAACAAATCTAATATAACAATTGGCTTGTCTTTCCTAAGATATTTGCCAATGTATTTTTGGGACAGTTCTGGAAAGATGTATGGGTGACAATAGCAACTGAAGTGGGAGAAAATGGTAAACTCTGAGCAGCTGTAGGAAGGTGTTTCTGCAGCTGAAAGTAGTGTGTGTTTTGAAGTAAGTGGGCTGTGAAGAAGCAGTTATGTCCCCTGCAATACCCCAAGACCACATTCTCACCTCTTCCTCCTTTTGGAGCGCAGTCTGTCACAGACAGCACTCTGCACGATGCCCCCAAGACCACATTGTCCCTCTCCTGCCTTTTGGAGCGCAGTCTCACACAGACAGAGCTCTGCGTGATGCCCCAAAACCACACTGACCCCTCTCCCACCTTTTGGAGCATTGTCTCATGCACACAGTGCTCCACACGCTGCCACCAGAGTGTACAACAGATCTCACAGCAGCTCGTGGCAGCGCACAGAGGGATACTACATGGGCCGGATCAAAAATGTTGGTGGGCTATATCCGGCCCGCGGGCCAGATGTTTGACACTCCTGTTCTATAAGGTTAGTTTCAGGTTTTTATTTACAACAGGAAGTGCAAAGACTGTCACTGCCAGTAGAAATATGCTGAGGTTTAGAGAAGGGTTAGTTAGGAGGTAGCATATGTTAAAAGGTGCCCCATAACTTGGCATTTTGCTGCTTCTAAGAGTTTTCAATAAGTGGAATCACTTTAACTGGATTCAAGTGCAATATATAATGGCCCAACCTAGTAGCCACCTTACAGTACACAAAACAATATATTTACCCTCAGTGTTTTGACCTTGGTGAATGATACTGAGCTACAATATTGGGAATATGGTTTAAAAATGTAAAAAGGTATCTCAGCATAAGGTTTTGAACTGATAATCTCTCTTCTATCCACTTGTAATTCCAAGTAATGCTTATTTCATCATTAGAACACTTGTTTCATTATCTTATTCAAGAGGGAAAGTCTTTTCGGATACTTGGTTATATCTTAGGGCTGGCGGTGTCCTTCCCTACTTGGGGTTTATACATATCTCAATTACTGTGATAAGTAGTGATAGGCTGTAGGGAAGTGCCAGAGATAATGCATTCAGTGAATGCCCTGAGTAGATATGGAATACTTTTGTGTGTTGGGCAGTGGGACTACATAAACCAGCTATTTCACAAACCTGCTCCTCTGTTTCCCTAGTTTTAGAGGCCTCCTTGAGTCTAATATAATAAAGACAAGTGGATATGAAATTATCATTGTAATGGGGCCAAATTAATAAATAAGGAAGATGATAGCATGACATAAAATTAAGACCAATGGTTATTAATCCATGAATGCTGATGATATATAAGCATGTGTAGGTTATTGCATATGGGATGAAGGAGTAATTACACAGAAGCTGCAGGCCATTTATCTGCTGTAAAAGGAATTTACTAGACTATGTACTACCTACTAGTGATGCAACCAAAAGTGAGTCATGAAGGACCTAGTAAATGAGGGCTGGTTACAATTTTATACTTCACTTTCCTGCTTTTTGTATACACAGTATACATGATTAAAAAGCTATTTGACAAATGTTTTCAAGTTTTCAAAACCTATATATTATTAAATATGTTCATTAATATTATCAACCAAACAGTTACAAATAAAAAACAAATTTGGGGGAAAATATTGGTTTAAGAATATTATTTGAAGAGAAGTGAGGACAGAATCTGACGTAAATTTTTCTTAACAAATCGCTCAATAGACCTATTGTTTATAATGTAATTTTCATCCCATTTCTCCTACGGGTGAAGTTCTTACTGGATTATATTCCAAGTGTTTAGAATATTTGCAATCCCTCCCAGATTCATCTCAACCCACAAAAGTCATCTAAGTCATTGCTGGAAAATGGTGATATAAGATCCATATCAGATCCTTGAAAAAATACATTTACATCAGGTGCCATGTTAACATGGAACTGCTAATTTTGCATCTCTCATTCAAACATCACTAGCTTCCATGAGTATTTCACGTGGGAACAAATCAAATGCCTTTATGAAGTCAGGGTATACCCTAATTCATTTAATGTCTTTTCTTCACAAAGAGGACAGTCCTACATGCCTTGTTTACCCAAATTCCTATTGCCTCAAATGGGAGTTTTAGTGCACGAGACAGGCAAGATTGGGCCCCAAAGAATTTTATTTTGCTAAAACTGAGTTGGCTTGGTCTAGGCCATATTAGTTTCAAATCTATAGCATATTACTAGCCGTTATACCTCATTTTCCTCAATATACTAAAATGTATCTGCTCAGTTAACAGGTATTAAAATTAAATTTATTGGTACATAACTTCTTTGAGCCTAATTATGAAGACTCTGCTAAAGCCATTAGGACTAATGGAGCCACTGCATTTCTCTATTTCCCTTTCTTAAAAATAGGAACACATTTGGCCTTTTTTAATACCCTGGGTCTAGCCATGAGGTCTCCAAAATATTTAATGATCCTAAGCTACTTCACTCAGCTCCTTTAGCAATTTAAGGTGAATTTTCACAGATTTTTAGGATAAGAAGAAACAATTCTTCATAACTGCATAATGAATTTTATTGAGCACTGTTCATCTGAATACATTTAAATGTGTTCTTTAGCCAATACCTTCACATTTTTTTATTGTGACCTCTCCATTTTCTTTGTTAACTATTATTGCACTAAATGTTCTCTCACTATTATATGTTTTTTATTGAAATCTGTAGAAAAATATCTTAATTAAGCATTTCAGCCTTCTCCTTGTCATCTGTTATTCACAGTCCTACCTTGGAAGGATAATATTTTCATGTAGCAGAATGTGATTAACTGGGCAGAAGGAATATTTTGTGTGTCAGTGCTTGGAAATGCCATGGGCTGCATCTATTTTCCTGCCAACATCTTCAGTCATACAGTTTAATGCAAAATGCCAATCTTGGGATCATGTAATTTATTCTGCAATTTTATTACCATTAGCCTGGAAAATTACTTTTATTTCATGCAAATAGAAATAACCCCATGAACCTCAAGAATGGGTGTCTGTATTTTCAGGGTGTGTATGAATGGTCTGTGCATCTATTAATGAGGGTTTTAAAATATATATTCTTGTTAATTTAATGCTCATAAAAGATATGAGACTAAGGTCAGATCTACACTTACATGGAAATTTGGCAGCAGTTGACGGGAGTTACACAAACTACACAGAGTAGCTTACGTAACTCCCATTGACGCCTTTTCTACACGACATCTTCACTGCACTGCGCTGATGGGAAATGTGTTCCTGTCAATGAAACACTACACCACTTGAGGGGGTGGTTTTAATGCATCGACTTCCAAATTGACTGAGGGTCCTCACTGACTGCTCAATCGAACAGGATAGATCAATCTGATGGCAGTGAATTTGCCATCATCAGTGAAAGACATACTCTGAGAGTAAGTTCTTTTCTTTGTAACCAGAATCAGTATAGCACAGGAAGGAACAGTGAAACCTTCCCAACACTGCACTGGTGATGAGAGACACCTTACTTGAAGAGACAATCTGTAAGGCTGAATTGAGATAGTTTCAGTCTCTGAAACCATTCAGTCTTTGGTCTTCATGATGAGATTACTATCAAGGGCATGAGTAACACTGCCCTCCTATAATGCTTTCTCATCAGAGGTTCTCAAAGCACTTTATAACTATTAATGAATTAAGAATGTATTACTAGCCTCATAAAAACACACCATTCACCCTATCTATTTAGGCCTAACTCCCATCATCCCTTTGTTCCTACATCATTGAGTGCACCATCTGCAAATGCTTCCTTGAATTTCTCATCTCCAATTCATAGATTCCATGGATAGAAGAGACCATTGTGGGCATCTAGTCTGACGTCCTGTGTAGCACAGTCCACAGAACTTCCCCAGAATAATTCCTGGATTTTAGAAATGCATTCAATCTTGATTTAAAAGTCATCAGTGATAGAGGATCCTCCATGACCCCTGGAAAATTGGGAATGGTTAACTACCCTCACTTTTAAAAATTTACACCTTATTCCTAGTCTTATTCCTTCCTCTCCTAAATAAAAGAGCCCATTATCAAATTTTTGTTCCCCATGTCACTACTTATATACTCTGATCAAGTCCTCCCCTTAATCTTCTCCTTCTGCTTGAGCTGCTTGAGTCTATCATTATAAGGTATGTGTTCCAATCCTTTAATCATTCTCATGGCACTTCTCTGAACCCTCTCCAATTTATTAACATCGTTCTTGAAATATGGAGACAAGAACTGGACGCACTATGGTTGCACCATTGTCAAATTCAGAAGGAAAAAACTTTTTCTGCTCCTACTTGAGATTCCATTGTTCATATATCCAAGGATCACATTAGCCCTTTTGGCCACAAAGTCATACTGGGAGTTCAAGTTTAGCAGATTAACCAACATGACCCCCAAGTCTTTTTTGGAGTCACTGCTTCAGAGGATAGAGATCCCCATTCTGCAAATATGGCCTGTATTCTTTGTTCCTACATGTACACATTTCCATGTAGCCACATACTGTTTAAAATGCATATTGTTTGCTTGCACCCAACTTATCAAGTGATCCAGACCACTCTATCCATGATCTGTCCTCTTCATTATTTACCATTTCCCCAATCTTTGTGTCATCTGCAAACATTCAGTGATGTTTTTTTCCCTCAAGGTCATTGATAAAAAAATGTTACATAACATAAAGCCAAGAACTGATCCCTACAGAACCCCGATAGAAACACCTCCGGTCTCTGATGAATCCTCCTTAACAATTACATTTTGAGACCTATCAGTAGCAAGCTTTTCATCTATTTAATATGTGCCATGTTAATTTTTCTAGCTTTTAAATCAAAATGTTGTGCTGTATCAAGTCAAATTTCTTACAGAAGTCTAAGTCTATTATATCAACATTATTACCTTTATCAACTAAATTTGTAATCTCACCAAAGAAGGTATTATGGTAAAGAGGATCTATCTTTCATAAACCCATATTGATTGATATTATCTTCCTTCAGTTCTTTTTTACCTGTTAAAGGAGTCCTGTGCTGCTCCATTATTTTGATGGGGATCAAAGTCAGACTAACAGGCCCAGAATTAATCAAGTCATCCGATATATCCGTTTTAAATACTGGTATATAACATTAGCGTTCTTCCAACTCTATCCTAGATTATATATTATTTTTAATACAGTATTACTTAAGAATCCCAGTCAAGGCTCAGTATCCCAATGCACAAATTAATACAGATGCCAGTCCCTGTCCCAGAGAGTATACCCCAGCAAACCATCTAAATTTTATTCACTTTAATTCACTAAACCCAGTTTAAAGCCTTTTTACACTGGCAGAGTGGTGCAACGAGTCATTTTTCTGAATAAATATCTGGCCTATGTTCCTTAGCGATGATGTGTTATAAGATGTGAGCACACATGTCCATGGGGAAATGAACTGAATAGCATCTTATCTTGCTTACCAAAGACCAGCAAATATAAAGGATAATAAACCCTTCTGAAAGACTATTGTCATAAATGCAACAATCAGACAAGTGTTTATGATAACAATATAGAATACAGCTCCATTAGGTCAAACCCAGTTATCATAGTCAAATTCAAAGCATAGCTCTCCAACTAGTCCAAAAGTCTGTCAATCAACATGGCTGAAAGCCAAATGTACCAAGATGCTTTCCCATTTATACCATGAAATCTTGACCCTTTCATTCTATGTATTTTTATAAATTTTGACACAGGCAAACATCCCACTGAAATGTTCCATGAATCAAGAGCAGGTCTGGGGTGAAAACTTCAAATAAATAAAAATTAATATTAAATTATTTGTTTGAATATATAAAAGATTTGGTTCTGGCTCATCCCATGTTTATGTTCATATGCTGCCAGAATTTAAGCAATCAAATATTCCACACCCAAATTGCACAGAATGCAAACGTTAAGCTCTCACACAAGTGTTCACAACAGAAATGGTGTTTTTTATAGGGGATGAGATTCAGTTTATCATCACAGTAATGAGACAGTGTTCCAAAAACCCCATCAACAGAGAGCTAAATGATACAGCTAAATGATCCTCCACCTCTAGGATCCCAAATGCAATTAGTGTGTGTCAATGCAACAAGAGAAAATTAAATATTATGTATATTCTTTGCTCGGGCAAAACAATTTTAAAATTGTCTAAATCTTACCAACCCTAGAAAGGAAAAGGAGAAAGTTTTCAAAAGCTCTCTAATCCTGTTTATCTGCTACTTCTCCTTGACAAACACATATGTTTCCTGGCTCCCTCAAACTTCCCTCCTCATTATAAGATGGATCCAACTCCCACTGAAGTCAAAGATAGTCTTTTCATTAATTTCATTGGGAGCTGGAATAGGTTGTATTGAGTTTACACTTATACAATCAACGAGCAGAAACGATACAATATGACCAATTGTAACGAAGCAACAGCTCAGATTTCTACTGCCACATACTTGTACTGGATGGTTTGTCATCAAAGTATAAAGAAAAAAATGTCACTGAATACTTGGCAAGTAATTCCAAACAACAGATCATTTCAATTTCCAATAAGTAAGAAGGAAATTACAAGCTACTCATGGATATTTCATGGGCAAAAAAAGGAAGCTAAATTAGTTAGGTAAATTATTCACTGCAAATTGCTCACAGAACAATGGTGAGGTTTACGGGACTGAGACCTCAGGAGACAAATTTCAAATCTTCAGAAACTCAAAAATTGATCTCGTCTGATTCTGTAAGGACTGGCTCAATCTTTGTACTCCCTTGTCAGAGTCCACAAATGAAAGAGATTCCAGAAAGACACCCTCCATTTTTCAGCCTGTCTCTTATGCAACAGTTTTGCAGGCAGCGTGCACAGAGAAAGAGACACAGCTGCTGCAGTCAGACATTTTCTTGTAATTAATTCAAAAATCTCTCCAGTGTAAACAATTTACCTAATATTGTAAAACAGTGTGGCCTAGTGTTCAAAGCAAATGTCATCTGTGTTTTTTTCCCAGTTCTGCTGCTGACTTGCTATAAGCAAAAACTTCTTTTGTAACTCAGTTCCACACATAGATACAGCCACTAGGGAGAGAGACAGAATAAAAGACTACCCAGATTATTACTATTTTATTATCATTTATTATTTCTGTTATGGTAGCATCTATAAGCTTTGACAATGGTGGAAGTTGTCATAGTGCTAGGCATTATTGGCAGGAAATACGCACGTTTCAGTACGTAGCTTGTGTATCTCCCATCGACTTACTAACTTTCACTTACCATGGCATCTTTACTGTGCTGCATCAACAGGAAATGCCTTCCAATCAACCTAGTGTTCTTCTTTTCAGAGACACGGTAGATGTACTGTGTCGGCCAGAGAGCACTTCCAGAATCCATTGTGTGGGTCTCCACTGCCCACTCAGTTGAGCCTGCTGCATTGAGCCCAACGCAGTGTAAACGTACCTTTAGTGTAAAAGATAACAGGTGGATACAACAAGCAGGGGAAGCACTAGGAAACATTGAGATAACTATTAACAACGCTAGTTGAGAAAGATAATAGTATTGATATGATATACTTAGACTTCTGTAAGACATTTGATTTGGTATTGCTCGAATTTTTATTGAAAAACTGAAATGCAATAAAATCAATATGGCACTCATTAAATGGATTAAAAACTGGCAAACTGACAGGTCTCAAATATAATTGTTAATGGGAATCATCAAATGGGTGTTTTTCCAGTTGAGTCCCAGAGCGATCAATTCTTGACTCTACTCTGTTTAACATTTTAATCAATGGCCTGCAAGAAAACATACAATTATCACAGTTAAAAAGGTAAATAATGAAGACAACAGGTCACTGATAAAGTAGTCTGGATTGCGTGGTAGACTAGGCAGAAACAACCAGTACGTGTTTCTATACACTCAAATGTAAGGTCATACATCTAGGAACAAAGAACGCAGTCCTTTTTTAACAGGGTAGTGTACTCTATTCTTCAAAGAAGTGACTGAAAAACATGTGGGTGTCATGGTGGATAATCAGCTGCACATGATCTCCCAGTACAACTGTGTTTATAGAATCATAGAGTTTAAAGCCAAAAGAGATAACCAGATGATTTAGTCTGACCTCCTGAATAACACAGGCCCCCAACACCAGACACCACCTCCACACTAAATCCAACTACCAAAATTGGACCAAAGTTTTTACAGCCCACTGGGGACTACCCAATTATGCAGAAGAGTTACATTTTCGATCCAAAATTGATGACAATTTTTTGGCCAACTCTTTTATATATGCACCTTCCCTCCCTCTTGCCAACCACATTCACAGTGGGTCATATCCTGTACTAATCTACCCTGGTTGCTCCCATATTGTTACTGGAGCTCCAGTGTTTCTGCACTGGTGTAGACTGTTGATTCAGCAGACCTTGATGTTAATCATAAAGAAAGACCATAGGATCAACTCAGCGGTTAAGGCTCAGCCAGTTTTATTGTTAACAAAGGGCCTCGAATACTGGGTTATGAGTATACTAAAACATGTATGCCAGTGACAAGATATCAGCTCCATCAATATAGTTTTGTCCTCTAGGCTAATACAAACCTGTCCCTTCTATTACTCTTCTTATACATTGATACAAACAAGTTGCATTTGACAGTCCAGATATTATTAGTTACTATCCTTGTACCTTACAGTTCCAACAAAACCTCTTCATCCATTATCCTGTCATTCCATCCTTATCTTACAAGGGATCTGTGTGTTACTGTAGCATTCTCTTAGGAACATATTTAAGTGGTTAGCTTGTACCAACTGCTAGTATTCTAACATGTCCTACTTTGGTTCACAGCCAACTTTTGTTAATACTTTTAGCCATACTTTGACCTCCAACAATGCCTACAACCCTATTGTGGGTCCATTTTAAATGTGATTGTAAATTTGGTAAGTGAGCACAGAATTGAACCCATTGTTTTCAGTGACCACCTTATTAATTTGTAACTAGTTTTGAAGGCCCCTGTGGTTTTTCTTCTGTTTCTGAAGTCAGAGGAACTACTTCACAATTAGTCATTTGAGTTTACCAGTAGAATAGACAACTTTTGAGTATGACATCAAGGAACACAGATTCTAGCATGCTTAAGCATGGTAATGTCTTTTGGGGAAACAGAATTGAAAAACGTCACATCTTCCATCAAGCATGCAACATTCAATCTCCAAACATGGCAGGGTTTTAGCTGAACTCTGGAGCCTGACAAACATGGACAGTGATAAAGAGATCTTTGTCCCTGAACAACTGAAAATGACTGATAACAAGGATTGTGATGCTGATGAATAACGTTTTCAACAGTTCAGAAGAAATACTGAAAAAAACAAAGCTGCTGCATCTTTTTATTTTCTTTTTGCTTTTTGCAGTCTGTTTCTGTGTCTTTTTATTGCTTAGATAGGAATTGCTATAAGATGGAACGTGAATGGATGTTCTATAGTCACATTCCTTGTCTGGATTGTTGGTATGGATGCATTGTCATGAAGTGAACCATGTTATTTTTGTGAGAATTCCTGGCCTTTTTTTCAAGGGGAAAAATGTGCCATTGTCACCATTTCTATTACGATTTCTGGCACCATTTCCACAGCTGAAGTAGAGATATTTTGATGATGTGATCTGGAGCTTAAGAAGGAGACAAACAATAAACACACACGGTGCAGGTATGTCAGTGGACCTCTGCCATTTTATTCACCAAGAAGACTTAGCAGTCAAAGATTTTCTGGAGAGAAAGGGGAAGCCCTTTCATACTCCTGTATAACAAAGGCCAAAGAATTTCACTCCGTTACCCCTGTAATAAGCCCAATAACTATGGAGATCTCTCTGTTAGACACTGGCACCTTCAAAATTCAAATTCTATGAACTCCAAAGCTTCATTTGTCAGTATTGGCCCCAAAGTGTCTTCCTGATTATTAATCAACAATTTAAATATATTTTTATAGTATCAAGTAATAAGCACTAAACCTGGGGAAAAAAATTTGGATTAAACCTTTTTTTTGGGTGGGAGAGCAGAGATGAGGAGACAAAAAATGTCAGATTCAGAAACTTTTGGCAAATTCATATTGATTTAACAATCTGTTTTGGTTGAAAAACACTTTTAAAAATCTCTGAAAATTAAAAAACAGAGGAAACTGGTTTTTCAAAACAACTTTATTTTAAAATTTCCTTTAACTTCACCTTAAAAAAATCAGAAATGGTTTTAAAGTGGCCAAAATCTAGATTAAATGTTTTCATTTTGTCAAAATAAAACATCATTCAACATGAAACACATTTGTTGCCAAAAAGTTTTAAATGTTTTTGGTTTGACCAAAAATGATTTTTTCTTCATTTTTTGGAATTGCCAGTGAATCAAAAACTCCTTTAGTAACTCAGATCTCCGAAGTACCAAGCACACTGCAAGTGTTCAGTGCACAAAAACATGAGTGCATTCCAAGGCACTGAAATCTGGCTAAGAGGCTGAAATGATGGCAGAACTTAAATTTAGCTATTAAGAATGGGGTCATAATGAGGCTGAAGGAGCAATTCATTTAACCAAATATAAGATGGTGGAATGATTTGGAAGAGAAGAAAAGACAAAAGAAAAGATCAACTATAATGGGATATTTTGTGGAGTATGGACTATTCAACAGGAAAAAAGATATCAGAATCTGGTCCTTAATTAACAAGATCTCCTTCTCAAAATTCATTCATGAGTGTTTCAGAATGGCGCTTACAAGAAAACAAAAGCATTCAATGTAATGAATAAAAACTCACAAGATGGTAACCCAGTCCCATGAGCAAAAGAAGTGAACCTGACTTTCCCGAAGCATTTCTCTTGTTTATGTCTCCCAAGAAGCATGTCTCATACTGTTGAGTACTCGTGCTATGGAAGTGGAAAACTGACCCAGAGTTAACTCTCTGTTCAATGGCTACCGATTAACCAATGCCACCACATCACCAACTACCACTGCAGCACATCACACTGAAATAATACAAATCTGGAGAGTATAGGTTCATTTTGGCTGAAATACTGAGCCAAGATAATGGTTAAACCTTGTTTAGGCTGACGCAATTTTACCTAGTCCTTTAAATAATTCATCCCTTCCTTTAGAAGGATAACAATATCAGAATACTGCCAGTGTTTTACTCCAGAAAACAATACCTTAAGATAAGTAGGTGGTAAAAATCATGGATGCTGAAATAGAACCCTGGAGGAGCCTCATTTGCCATAATTAACTGGAACAGATTCAGGGAAAAAGAATAAACTGGCCCTTTTAAAGCAGACAAGACAATAATAGCATTAACATAGTGCCAGAGAAGCCCACCAGATGCTCAAGTCAATTATATCATGGCCACGTGATCATCACAAGCCACCAGCAGCCCTAATAAACCTAAAACGTGAACTCATGCCAGGATCAACCTGACAAAGAAGGTCGTTCAAGTCCCTACCAATTACAGTCTCATTAATATGCCTGGGCCAGAAGCCAGAGAAAAAACATTTCACAGATGATTTTTGCAGAGATAAAATTACAGCTGTTCTCACACAAAACTTTTGAGTTTCTTAAACAAATAGGGTTGATTAAATATAGGGTATAAAGTATTTAGGCAACTAAAATTTGGGGGTTTCGAGAGGGATTTTCAAAAATAAGTAAGTGCCTAATTCCCTTTTAAGTCAATAGGACTTGGGCACTCAGGAACTTTTGAAAATCCCATTCGGTGCCTATCAGTATCACCTATATATCCTTTAAAATTTGGCTGCCTTATGCCTCAGTTGCCTATGTCTAAAGTGGCCATAATGGGCCAAATTCATCCCAGATTTAACTGCACTGAGTATAATACGGTTCAACAAGGGATGAATTTGATACATTATGTTTACCTAGATCACACGGTGTTTTGAGGCTTAGTTACATAACAGTTCTATATGAGGAGTGTTATATATTTGGAAGTAGATCTTGCCATTTATGTGCAGATCAGGGAGATTGCTAGGTGTTCTTCCCAAGCTAGCAGACTGCCTCCCATCACTTCACAGAGGGAAGATACTACAGCTAAACTGCCCATGGGTTGCAGCTTGTTACCCTTATGTACTGGTTCTGCTCCAGGGGCCAGTTAAGTAAGAGGAAGGAGAGACAGGAAGGTGCGCTACCCCAATACAACTAATTAGTATTAATTTACAGCTAGTTAACATGTCAGACTCAATGTCTCCCTCCACATAGGAGCATAATACTCCTAGCTAAGTGTAAATGAGGGTAATAATTCCATGATTCATATAAAAATTACTTACTTTTCAATCATAATTTATATTGTGTTAGTTCCCAGGAGGACTCCAAGTGGTAAGTGCTGTGCAAACACCTTGAAAACACTGTACTATCAATGAACTAGGACTTAGGTTTACACCAGACAGACACAATGATCAAGAGGATGATGGGCACCTCTCTTCTTCCATTTTCCCTCTTAATTTATTCATTCAATTTTATTTTGTTCATCACGGGGCAGAGTGAGGGGTGTGGCAGAAGAAAGGTAGTAAATGGGATTAAGGAAAAAAGGAGCATTGAAAGGGAAGGAGAGATGGGACAGGGGATAAAGGGAAGGATAGAGGAGCATGGCAGGCAGTGAGAGTGAGGCAGCCAGCTGAAGAATTGTGAAGGATGGGGTTGGCAAGGTCAGATCCAGAGGCTGTGAAGAGATAGGAGGCTGCGTTGGAGGGGGTATACAGAGCTACGGCTAGACCTCTCACTTCTCCCTGCTCTTGCTATGGTCGGTCACTGGGAAAGACTCTACAACTGCTGGGAGTTGTCTCAACCTTCAGGCTGGAGGATTTCCTCTGTTTTCCCAATGTGGTACATCTCTGCTGCTCCACCAAATCCTACTAAGTTTCTCACCAAGAGGATCTTGTTGCAGAGAGTTTCAAAGATTAAATAATGGTAAAAGTAATATTTCCTTGTATTATTTTTAATGTTTATCCCCTTATTTTTCATGGAGTGCATTCCTCCATTATTCCTCTCATTTGTGGGTTTTTTGTGACTAGTCACTCCTGATACAATCTATACTGGAATTTCAGAACTTGCAGATATGTGCGGGGTTTTGTGTTTGTTTTGTGACTCCCTTTTTTACACTGACTAGTACCTTACTCCAGGAGCAGTTCCACTGAACACAATATGAATAATGATATCAAAAGATGTAATTTTTCCCCTTGGGTATTGAAAAGTAATGATAGTTTTGCAGCTTTTGCTGCATCAGAAATTAAAATGTCACTCCTCTTGACCTGAGGCTTTGATGTAATCAGAATCAAGTTCACTTTGCTGTTGAACATGCTGTTTGTTCATTAAAAAAAAATCAACTGTGTAACCAAAATTATCCCTCCCCAATTAAAAAAATAGAATTATCAAATATATTCAAGTGATATGCCAGCTGCAATCTCAACTGACTCCACTGGGGAATGACCAGGTAACCTCAAGAGATAAAAGCATGACCTGCTATCGCCTGAGCTAAAATTTCTAACGTGGAGCTGTAAAAGACTCATCTTCTGCAGATCAGGCACAGAGGGGGAACCAGTTAGTAACACACATTCACCATTGTGTTACTTCAGCGAAGTACAAATAGTTTTATATCACAGAATTCCAAAGCTTTCAGTGCCTTCTTCCTTCACAAAGTCATAGAGTTCTTTGCTCTCCCAGGGATTAGTGCGTTTGGCAAAGAAGACAAGAATTCAGTCTAAAAACCTGTCATCATTAGAAGTGGTTTGAAATGAAACACATTTTAGTGTGTAGTGTTGGGGCTTACTCTGCCATAGCCTACGCTTCACCTTTGCTGTGGGTAATTGATGTTTATCTTCAGTGCTGTCAATATGGCTCTTTTGTAAGGACAACAATCAATTTGGGGTGAGGGTGGAAGGTATAGAATTACTACAAAGACAAATACAGCTCATATTCCCTCCAGTTTATCTTTGATGGTACCTTTGTTTTGTTTTTATTTTTCTGAAAAACACATCTACAATACAGTATTTTCCTTTGACCTTTAAGAAATTAAACAAAATTATGGTTTCCCTCCTTCCAATTTCTGAGATGTTAGAAATGGGCCTGTAATGACATCTAGGAAACAAAATTAAAAGAACAACCTATTAAGTAAATTATTAAAGTCTCCCAAATACTGTTTACATCTTCTGAAAACCTTTATGTGACCATGGGACCTGTGAAATTAATTAATATTTTACAAATGTAAACTCCATTATGTGGCTGGTGGAATAAAAAAGCGTGTCCATAATGAATGCAAGCAACACTTATGAATATCAATGATTGCTGAAATAATTTCATAGACTTGAGTCTCTTGAATTAGCAAAAAGCAAAAACTTCAAATATAAGTTTTTAAAAATACCTGTACCTGGATTCCTTTGAGCTGTCCTCTGTTAGAGCCATGAAACAGCACACAGGCTTCCCCCCCACTCTATATAATATGCCACTTGTAGCATTGAAAGCGCTCTCCATGACTTGAATTGCATGATAGGGTTGTCAGACAGGGTCTTCAGCAATGTTATCTGTGGGCGTGTGTGATGGGCTGGACTACACCCAGAGGCCCCTTTGCTGGAGGCCTCAGGGTTCTGCCAGAGCCATCCCAGTAAAGGAACAGTGGAGCTAAGTCCTCCAAGTGGCCTAGAGAGACTGCAGGAAGCAGCCAATCCGGGGGAAGCTGCAGAGGACTAGCCAATCAGAGAGGCTGAAGGGAGCAGACCCAGGAGAGCCTTGTAAAAGGTAGCTGCAGACCCAGATACAGGCAGTTCCTTTCTGGAGCCAGAGGAGGGCAGGTGGTACTCCTGGGTGGCCAAAGGGAATTGCAGTACAACAGATAGCTGGCAGGGACCAGGGTACTGAGAAAGAGCACCTGGGTGACTGTTGGGCCTGAGCACAGAAGGGCCTTGAGCTAAGGGTGAAGAATTGGTGAAGGCTGGAGCTGTAAGGAAGTGGCCGAGGGAACTGAAAGCAGTTTCGTTAAAGGGAAATAGCAGTGTGTGAATGCTATTCTTAGGGTCTCTGGCCTAGACCCAGAGTAGTGGGTGAGTCCAGGTCAAGAAGACAGCCTCATATCAGGGCTGGGACTCTTTAAAGACTGCAGATATACCGAACCAGAAGCGGTGCCCATGAGAAGTGAGTGCCATACCACAGAATGATTCTTATGTGGATGCTTGTTAACTAGGAACTGGACTGCATCCAGACATTTTGCATAGGATCTCAAAGCAACCTTGAGATTATAATGGCTTCTAGTCAGCACAATGCAAGCTGGTGACAGATGTGAAATGCTAGGTCCAATGACAAAGTGAGACTCAATATAAAATCTCAAAGAAAAACTCCATGGAAGGGGGAAAGCAATATATCTATCTGTTTAATGGATGTGTGGATGCCGGTAGCTATTCTCCCACTGGGAGAGTTATTACTAGTCTTATGGAAGCAGCCAGCATCATGAGGCCATATCTGGAGTACTGTGTCCAGTTTTGGGCCCCCACTATAAAAAAGATATGGACAAGTTGGAGAGAGTCCAGCGGAGGGCAACAAAAATGATTAGGGAGCTGGAGTACAAGACTTATGAGGAGAGGCTGAGGGAACTAGGCTTGTTTAGTCTGCAAAAGAGAGGAATGAGGGGGGATTTGATAGCAGCCTTTAACTACCTGAAAGGCGGTTCCAGGGTGGATGGAGCTAGGCTGTTCTCAATAGTAGTAGATGACAGAAGTAGGAGAAATGGTCTCAAGTTGCAGTGGGGGAGGTCTAGGTTGATATTAAGAAAAAGTTTTTCACTAGGAGGGTGGTGAAGCACTGGAATGGGTTACCTAGGGACGTGGTGGAATCTCCATCTTTAGAGGTTTTTAAGCTGTGCCTTGACAAAGCACTGGCTGGGATGATTTAGCTGAGGTTACTCCTGGTTTGAGCAGGGGGTTGAACTAGATGACCTCCTGAGCTCCCTTCCAACTCTAATCTTCTACGTTTCTATGTTCCCCCATGTTGGTGAGATCTTCAAGATCCACTATGAAATCCAGGATCATCCTCATGGAGAATCAGCCCTTCCTATATACTACTTTGCGAACTCCCTTTCTTTCCGTCACTGAATGCCCACCCCTTTTCACCCTAGTGAGTTCACTATAAAAGCCACAGCAGGGAATTTTATCAGCATTAAAAATTTGGAGTTATGCCTGGAAGTCCATGGGATCTGGAGATAGCACATGCTATACTGCTTCTCCTTAGCTTTAATCCCTCTTGTTCCTGAATAGCCAGAGTAAACAGTGAGAGGGGCACCTACAAAATTCACAGACAGTATTTAACCCTCCATTGTTATTGCTGAATCTGGCTTGAGGTTTTGCTAAAAGGATCAACAGAAGAATACACTTCTGCCTAACAATTAGCTACAGTGTACTGAGTGTTAAAATGCCTCTCCTCAAATAGTTACACAAAAGAAAATTGCAGGCAGCAGAGAAAGAGAGAGAGAGCGCAGACTGCAACAACGGCTTTTGCCTAATAAGAGATATTAGCCTAGGAGCATGCTGACATTCACAGAGGGATGGATACAATTCATTCAAACCCATGCTAAAAATACTTCTGCAGTATATTGCTGGGGAGATGGGGAGAAGCAAATGGCACAAGCAGCCACACTGCTATAAAAGGGTTGCTTTGTTATGAGGCTAGAGACTTGAATAGTGGGGATGACGGTGTCAGTATTTGACCGCTTTCTACTCTTGAATGGATAAGCCTACTAGCAGACCACTGGCTTTAACACTGCCACCTTCGCCTCATACCATGAGTAGGAGTTATTAAGTGAGACATCTTAATTCCTGCATGAAACTCCACGGAACAGTGCTTTAGGGTGCTAGTGGTGATTTTTGCTCTGTGTGTACATGTACGGAAAAATGAACCACACTAACAATAGCCTGATCTTGCAGGTATTCCAATTGCACCTCTCTTGGTGTTCTGCACATAAGATTGCAAGGTCAGCCCTGAAGACAGAAATCCAGGAGAGAAGTATTACTGTGAAATGAGACTAGTTTTGTTTTCTGTGTACATGTTCCATATACACCAAAGGATATACTAGAGAAAAGGAAATTTAAAGAATCTTGAAGTTTTTCTCCAAAACTAAGGATATCATACACTTATGCATATGTGTGTGCCTATGTACCCAGCCACCCACCCATAGCACAGTGTTGGATAATTGCTTATATTCCCCTCAAATGTATATGCAGCCTTCAAATGCATATAAGAACATAACATAACAAAGGATATTTTGGGTCAGACCAATGGTCCATTTAGCCCAGTATCCTGTCTTCTGACAGTGTCCAATGCCAGGTGAGGAAATTCAGAGGGAATTAATATAACAGTAAACATCAAGTGATCCATCCCGTTGGCCAATCCCAGCCTCTTGAAAACAGCAATCCCTGCCTATCAAGGCTAATAGCCATTGATGGACCTATCCTCCATGAAATTATCTAGTTCTTTTTTGAAGCCCGGTATAGTTTTGGGCTTCACAACATCCTCTGGCAAGGAGTTCCACAGGTTGACTGTGCATTATGTGAAAAAATACTTCCTTTTGTTTGTTTTAAACCTGCTGCCTATTAATTTTAATTTGGTGACCCCTAGTTTTTGTGTTATGAGGAGTAAATAACACTTTCTTATTTACTTTCACCAAACCAATCAAGGTTTTATAGACCTCTATCATATCCTCCCATAGTCTCTTTTCCAAGCTGAAAAGTCCCAGTCTTATTAATCTCTCCTCATATGAAAGCTGTTCCATATCTCTAATAATTTTAGCTGCCCTTTTTTGTAACTTTTCCAATTTCAATATATCTTTTGAGATGGGGTGACCAGAACTGCACTCAGTATTCAAGATGTGGGCATACCATGGCTTTATAAAAAGTCAATACAGTATTTTCTGGCTTATTATCTATTGCTTTTTCCAACATTTTTTGACTGCTGCTGCACATTGAGTGGATGTTTTCAGAGAACTATCCACAATGACTCCAAGATATCTTTCTTGAGTGATAACAGCTAATTTAGACCCCATCATTTTATATATATAGTTTGGATTATGTTTTCTAATGTGCATTACTTTGCATTTATCAACATTGAATTTCATCTGCCAGTTTGTTGCACAGTCACCCAGTTTTGTGACCTTGTATCTTTGTAACTTTTCGCAGTCTGCTTTGGACGTAACTATCTTGAGTAGTTTTGTATCACCTGCAAATTTTGCCATCTCACCATTTACTCCTTTTTTGAGATCATTTATGTACCCTCAGTACAGATCCCTGGGGGACAACACTATTTACCTCTCTCCATTTGGAAAACTGACCATTTATTCCTATCCTTTGTTTCCTAACTTTTAACCAGTGACTGATCCAGGAGAGGACGTTCTCTCCTACCCCCATGACACCTTACTTTGCAGAACCTTTGGTGAGGGACTTTGTCAAAGGCTTTCTGAAAATCTAAATGCACTATATCCACTGGATCACCCTCGTCCACATGCTTGTTGCCTTTTAAAGAATTCTGATAGATTGGTGAGGCATGATTTCTCCTCACAAAAACCATGTTGCTTCTTCCCCAACTAATCATATTCATCTATGTATCTGATAATTCTGTTTTTTCTTATAGTTTCAACCAATTTGCCTGGTACTGAAGTTAGGCTTATTCACCTGTAATTACCAGGATCATCTCTGGATATCGGATTCATCACATTCAGTTTATATGTGAAGACACTCAGGAAGATGGTGGCATATTTTGGACTGCAGTGCCATCCATATGCTGCTGAGTTTACCTCTAAATCTACATTTTATCAAACCCAGATTCCACAGATTACTTTCCCCAGGGTCTGACAAAGACATATAAAAATGGACTGTTTAAAACTTTACCCACAAAAGATGAAAATGATGTTTAGTGGCAGGGAGAGAAATTAGTGGAATGGTTAGACATTGTGGTTTCGTCTTCTATTAAGAACATAAGCCCATATTTAATTGAAATCGTTCAAAGCCTTATGGTCCTGTTGAATTCATCACTGCTCCTGGTTATTAGGGCAACCAGAATGGATGTTTGTGCCTTTAATTATCTATAGATGGTCTGGAGGAAGACAGCAACCTCCTCTTCAATGCAGAATTTACAATAGTAACCCATGCTTTTATCACATCCAAGTTTAAGTAATGTAATAAGGATGTGACACACATAGAAGGGCTGCTAAGAGATTGGTCCTCATTTCCTGACAGAAATCAAGCTAATAAAAGTAAAAAACCCTGACACATGACAGGGTCACTATTAGAGCTGAGCAGGATATTTGGCAAAAAATCATTTAATCAAAACTGAGAAAGACAGACTCAGGCCGTGTCTATACAGAGAGTGTTTTATGAGTATAAATATGCCAGTTTAGTAAGCACTCCTAGTATTGACTTAACTTATACATGTAAATCTGCATCTATTCCAGCCTTCTTCCCCTGAAATACACTATATCGATAAAAGCACAGCTTTGCTAGTGTAACAGCATCTACAATAGGAACACTTGCTGACACCTCAGTCAGAGATTATAACCTCCCCACACTCCTGACAGACAGACATGGCAGTAAAAGTCTGTAGTGTAGACCTGACCTCATGCTTTTATTGTCTTGTGCTTAGGGCACTAGACAGGGATGTGTGAGAACCATGTTCATGTCTCTGTTCTGCCTCAGCATCATCTGGGATGAAAAGCTCTACAGTCAGGGATTTGAACCTGGGACTCCTGTGTCCTAAACCAGAGCCCTAACCACATACCCTTCCTATTCCTGTAGCAAAAAAACCTCAAGTTTTTATCTGAAAACAGGCATTTTGACACAATTCATTAAAGTGTTTCCAAGTTTTTAGTTTCATTCCAATGCAGAACGAAACCAGATTTTGAAACTTTTAAAGCTGCTGCAAAATGGAACTGATGTCCTCTGGCCAGCTCCAGTCAGTGTGCACTGGCTAGTGGCAAAACTTACAAGTTGTGTAATGCACTCTATAGATACAGCTACACTTGAGACCACCCAGAAACTCCAACTGGGGCACAATGTACTTACCTTCCCCCGAGGGAGCTGCTGTGAGCACACAGCACCTGTGCTTTCCCTTTGCAATGGCTTCTGTCACAGTTTCGGGGTAGCTGTATCTTTTGACCCATTCTGTGGTCTACCCAAGGGATGCCCCTTAGTTCTCATTCCTTTAGCTGTCACCTCCTTATAGACAAAGTCCCAACACTCTCTTTCTCCAGACTGGATTTTAGGCTTGTAACAGTCCTGCAAGTCATTGGTTTTACCAGAGGGGTAGCTGTGTTCGTCTGTATAGAGCAAAACCAAAGAGTCCTGTAGCACTTTAAAGACTAATACATTTCTTCAGGCATAAGCTTTCATGGGCTGCAACCCACTTCATCAGATGCATGAAATAGAAATCACATATAGGGGGTATATATATACTTCTAAGGGTAAGAAACAACAATGCTAACAAAGTCCATTCAGTTAGCGTAGAAGTCCCTATTCAGACCCAGTCTGATTGTGTCAAGTTTGCATATGAGTTCCAGCTCTGCAGTTTCTTGCTGAAGTCTGTTTCTGAAGATTTTTGGAGCAGTATGGCAACTTTCAAGTCAGCTACAGAGTGTCCTGGGAGACTGAAGTGCTCTCCGACTGGTTTATGGATGTTACCATTTTTTATGTCTGATTTTATCCCTGCATGCCTGACCTACTCAGCACCTTCAGTTTTGCTCTCTCGCTTTCTAAAGTGTTAAGATAGTGGCTTGTCAGAGAAAAGCCAACCTCACACAAAGCACAGTTCTTCTTACTTTTAGAACAAAAGCATTACAGAGAAAAGACCATAAAACACTGAAAGATCTAAATGCTTAGTAAGTTTATCAGGGATTGCCCACCTTCCACATCAGGTCTGGCCGATCAAAGTCTTCAAAGCTGTTGGGTAAGGTTTGCCCCCTTGGTTATAGGTTCAGATCAGCTTGTTAGATCAAAATGAGAGCCCTTGGTCAGTTCATGCTGACACTTTATACAGTTTGGAGGCCTATGTCTCCCTAGTCCCCTGCAACAGATAAAACCAGTCCTTTTCTCCAGGGAGGTGAAACTTCAAAGGCTGTGTACCTGCCTATATTGGGGGGTTTGAATTATTCACCCCCTTGTGATTCCACATTTCAGAGGAAATCCATTCAGTGAGCCAGGAATACACACATACATATATGTCTCATTGATACAATGGTCTATGAATATTCTACAGGACTTTATCATCCGGCACATCTCAATATAACAGTCTGTGGAGTTTTCATGCTTCCAAGTTCTTGTTTAAAAAAACCACAGATAACATTTATAAAATGGATACAATAGTCACCAAGATAAGGCAGTGCTTGTGGTATCTGTCACAGCTTCCTCTTTTCTTATGGTGAAATTCAAGGTGTCAGGAGAATCTTTAAAGATTTGAATAGTCTGGGATAACAATTATGCAAGGGCTCAAACTATAATCTCATAGGCCAGCTCTGCTGAAAGGCTCTTCGGATAGGCTTTTGGTGTTAAATATTCCATGACTCACAGCAGAGTTCTCTCAGAAGAAAACCTTCCTCCTCCTTTTGGAATTTGCTCTCCTTTACCCATATCTAGTGAGTTTCAGAATACCATTCAAAGCTATTTCAGTTTATATTTGCCTTGCCTTCATTGCTATCTAAGCTACCTACTGTGGGTATTTCTGATTATTTTTTAAAATTTTGTAGCTAATATTCTAGCTGCCATGGTGGCAGATGCTTTAAAAGCAATGCAATAAATAAATCTTAATTCTGCAATTCTGTTGCCTCAGCAGCTTTGAGGCTTAAGAGAAAAACTCACAAATTTGTGGTTGTGGGGGGTGATTTGATTTTCTGCTACTCTCCTTTACTGAATTTACATAATGTAATAATCTCACAGAGGAGAGCACCTAGTTTAGCAGCCTGCATGACTCCGCAGTTTATTCTTGAAATTACTTCCCTTTGGAAATTATTTGGCAGCTCACCATCTGTAGAAAAGGACAGATCTGGAAACTGGCTGCTTTGCAGTTGTGCAGCATCTGTGATTAAACTATTTAAGTCTGAGAATCTCACTGAAGGGAATTGGAATTCTTTACCTACTAATGGCTACTGTGTCCACTCACATTGCTAGTGAATTCTTCACACAGCTGCAAGGTTTGGATGCAAAAAGGCTCTCTGTGTAGAGGTAATTAAACCACTGTCAGCATTCAGTCAAAGCTTATTGTTTGATCTTACGGTTCATGATAAGTATCTTAAAGTACAGATTCTTATAGAAACTACTTTAGCCCTTTCCTTAATGTGGAAAACTGGGCTGAACTCTCCCAAGAACACATCTTCTTGCAAGCTATCCAGCATTTCTGTTTCTGGTCATGGCCACAAAAGCTGCAATAGCAATTTTCCTCATCCTATTATAAAGTACTGCGTCGAGTGAGTGTGTGTCTGTATGCGCATGCCAATGTCCTCTGTTGGAAAGAAACTGACCCACTCAGAGGTTCTGTAATGCTAACAGCTAATGGAGATTCTCTTAGTTCAAGTGACAGCAGGCTGTGGTTTCAGACTAGGAGTATCAGAATTCCATCCTGCTGTCTCAGGGAAGTTCCAAGTCACAAACTTCCTAGTTTGCCACTGATTTGTTAAAAAATATTTTGGTATTTCCATTGTATTTCAAACATTTTAACTTCTTAAAAGAAGTTCTGATTTGAGTTCAGTTCTCATAATGGTACAATTTTGGGGGATGGGACCAGGTTTCTTATTTTAATCTGGATTCATCAACCCATTCCCAATATTCATCACATTTTACTAAGAGTTTTCATTGTGCACTACAGGGAAGCAATTTTTCACTCCTCACTGCTAATATATATTGTTGTGGGTTGGAGAAATGTCACTGAAGCTGCAAAGCATAACCACTGCCCTTAAATCAAGACAGCTGTAAGAAGTTCTTTACGGCACCAGAAATCTGAAACAATAGCAGCCACCACCTAAAACACAGACATGTCACTACCTAAAAAAAAAGGCACATGTGGGCATTTTATTGAGCCTTTTATTATTATTATTATTTATTATTAATGTAAAAGATGTGTGTAATAGAAGAAACACCACAGAAACAGACACAGAGAGGGAGTAGAAAGCTGGACACAGCCTGCAGAAACCATGGCCCCGAGAAAAGCCTAGACATCTTTGGGGCTGTGTTGGCTGTTGTACAGGTAGAGACTATTCTTCCAGCATTTTTTGCCTTTCTGAAATGAAGGAGATATTATTTTAGGATCCCTAGTGTTAGCTATGATTCTTTCTTCAATGACAGCACAATCAGTGGGTCTACACTAAGATTCCTTTTGACAATGTCTGTCTTGACTTGGAAGCAACACTGGGTATAATTAAACAAACGGACCTGATAATAGAAACCAGAGTTGAAATAACTCCATGTATCTTTGTCCTGGATATTAAATTTGATAATGTGCTCAAGAAAGAAAAAAGCCAATTTACAGGACTTTTCATCTGCACCAGAAATATAGTTAAAGAGCCTACAACCCAATCCTGCAGAGTTCTGAGTGCCTCCTGCAATGGCCTGCTGTTTACCCTTAACTCCCCTAGAAGTTTAAAAGGGAACTCATCACCTTTCTACATCAGACCCCTGGAAGACTTTGGCTGACAACTAGCCCAGATGTTTGTTTTCAGAAACATTACACCACTAACTGCTTTTTTAAATTAGATGGAAAACGCCATATGTATTTCAAGGACATCACACATAAAAGAACTGTGAAATCTCTAGGGAAAAACAACCAATTAGATACATGCTCAAATCCCATTGAAGATAATGTGAACTGCATTTGCATATGTTCTAACATCATCAACTGCACTTCCACTGCACCATTTAAGAAATTCACACTGGTTTGAGAGATATTGGTTCCAGCAATGCTTTGTAAACTCAGAATGGAGAATAGTGCAAGAGTAGAACCAGAGTGAACATTAAAGCTTACCTGCAATGCCACCATGACATGAATATACTATAGAACTACAGTAGCAGTTTGCCAACACTGAAATCCTTAAAACTGAATATCAATATACTCCCATTGTTTCACTCATTGAGCTCACACAGAACTCAGCAGGGCAATGGGGGAGTATAGAACGCATTGTTTTGCAGCTGTTTTCGTACTATAGAACTGTGCTATGCTGGAAACGTTCTTTGTTTGATAAAACTTTCTGATGCTAAATCAAATGGAAAAATTCTCTGATTTCCTGAAGCATTTTGTACTATATTTACAAAACATCGAAATCAATACTGTCGGCTGCCTTATTTATTATATCCTTTCTTTCCAGCCATTCAACCATCTTGAAGTAACCCTCAGTGCTGCCCCCTGCAGCAGACAACACAAAGATGCCTTTCATTTAAAGGTGAAGTACGCAAGGAATCCAAGAGGGCTGGCTGTATTTTAAAGAAACTTTATTGAGGGCACAGGAACAAACCATCCCGATGTGCAGAAAGAATGGCAAGTGTGGTATGCGACCAGCTTGGCTTAACAAAGAAGTGATTGGTGAGCTTAAACACAAAAAAGAAGCTTACCAGAAGTGGTAGCTTGGTCAGATGACTAGGGAGGATTATAAAAATACTGCTCGAACATGCAGGAATGAAATCAGGAAGGCCAAAGCGCAATTGGAGTTGTAGCTAGCAAGGGCTGTGAAGAGGAACAAGAAGGGTTTCTACAGGTATTTAGAAACAAGAGGAAGATTAAGGAAAGTGTGGGCCCCTTACAGACTGGGGGAGGCAACCTAGTGACAGAGGATGTGGAGAAAGCTGAGGTACTCAATGCCTTTTTTGCCTCTGTCTTCACAGACAAGGTCAGCTCCCAGACTACTGCACTGGGTGGCACAGAATGGGGAGGAGGTGAACATCCCACAGTGCTGTAGGAACAGGTTCAGGACTATTTAGAAAGATTGGACATACACAAGTCCATGGGGCCAGATGCAATGCATCCTAGGGTGCTGAGGGAGTTAGCTGATGTGATTTCAGAGCCATTGGCTATTATCTTTGAAAGCTCGTGGCAACAGAGGGAGGTCCCAGATGACTGGAAAAAGGCAAATATAGTGCCCATCTTCAAGAAAGGGAAGAAAGGATCCAGGGAACTATAGGCCGGTCAGCCTCACCTCAATCCCTGGAAAAATCATGGAGCAGGTCCTCAAGGAATCCGTCTTAAGTCACTTAAAAGAGAGGCAGGTGATCAGGATCAGTCAACATGGATTCACCAAGGGAAAGTCATGCCTGACCAACCTGATTGCTTTCTATGAAGAGGTGACTGGTTCTGTGGATGAGGGGAAAGTGGTGGACGTGATATACCTTGTCTTTAGCAAAGCTTTTGATACTGTCTCCCACAGTATTCTTATCAGCAAGTTAAAAAAGTATGGGTTGGATGAACGGACTACAAAATGGATAGAGAACTGGCTAAAGCAAAGGGCTCAACAAGTAGTGATGAATGGCTCCTGTCTAGCTGGCAGCCGGTCACAAATGGAGTGCCCCAGAGGTCAGTCCTGAGGCCGGTTTTGTTCAACATCTTCATTAATGATCTGGAAGAGGGGGTAGATTGCACCCTCAGCAAGTTTGCAGATGACACTAACATGGGGGGAGTGGTAGATACCCAGGAAGGGAGGGATAGGATACAGAAGGACCTAAACAAATTGGAGGATTGGGCCAAAAGAAATCTCATGAGGTTCATCAAGGACAAGAGCAGAGTCCTGCACTTAAGACGGAAGAATCCCATGCACAGCTACAGACTGGGGACCGACGAGCAAGGCAGCAGTTCTGCAGAAAAGGATCTGGGGGTTACAGTGTATAAGAAGCTGGATATGAGTCAGCAGTGTGCCCTGGTTGCCAAGAAGGCTAATGGCATATTGGGCTGCATTAGTAAGAGCATTGCCAGCAGATCGCGGAAAGTCCCCTCTATTCGGCATTGGTGAGGCCGCATTTGGAGTATTGTGTCCAGTTTTGGGCCCCCCACTACAAAAAGGATGTGGAGAAGTTGGAGAGAGTCCAGCGGAGGGCAACAAAAATTATTAGGGGGCTGGAGCACAAGACTTATGAGGAGAGGCTGAAAGAACTAGGCCTGTTTAGTCTGCAGAAGAGAAGAATGAGGGGGGATTTGTTAGCAGCCTTTAACTACCTAAAAGGTGGTTCCAGGGATAATGGAGCTAGGCTGTTTTCAGTGGTGGCAGATGACAGAACAAGGAGCAACAGTCTCAAGTTGCAGTGGGGGAGGTCTAGTTTGGACATTAGAAAAAAGTTTTTCACTAGGAGAGTGGTGAGGCATTGGAATGGGTTACCTAGGGAGGTAGTGGCATCTCCAGCTTTAGAGGTTTTTAAGCTGAGGCTTGACAAAACCCTCGCCAGGATGAGTTAGCTGAGAATAGTCCTGCTTTGGGCAGGGGGTTGGACTAGATGACCTCCTGAGGTCCCTTCCAACTCTAATATTCTATGATTCTTAGATTATATTTTTCTTACTTTTACCGAGATAGACGTATCCATTCTTCCATTTTCTCCATAAATTTAGGCCCAAGTTGTTTTTTTTAAAAAGGGATGCACTAGTTGGAGTCCCCAGCTTCAGACCCTGATGTTCAGGAGGTTCTGAGCACCTAGAGCAACCGCAAAATTACTCTCAGATGGAGTTTGGGTGCTCACCATTTCTGAACCCCAAGATGTCTCAAGCTGCCAAAATCAGTAGAAACTTGAGAAAGTGTAAGTCTGAAGCTATTGGTTTGTCTGTGTTTGCATTGTGGATGAAAGTACCTGTCAGCAAAAACATTATGCTCTTACTCAGCCTCCCATTCCTTCTCTGTATTGTAAGAATCATCTTTGTCTCTTCAGTAACATTTTCATTTACTTCTTCAGGACAATATAAAGCAGAGTCAATTTTCCTTTCCAGTGCTCACATACCAGGGCCTTTCTGAACCTCTGTCTTGTAATATTAGCCAATACATGGCTCTTCATTATCTCTCTTTTCACTTCTACCAGGCATGTCACCGGTCTAGCTTCCTTTCCACAGTGCTCAGCAACCTTTCTATTCATTCAGGGCCCCTTATCGCTCTCTGACTCCCCCACCAACCCACATAGTCAATCTCTAAAGTCTTTCAACAGCAAGTTATCAAAACAGTCGGATTTCTTTAGACAAGCTAATATGTATTGTGTGTTTTCCCCTTGTATTTATTTTTAAGTGAAATACCTTTTTCATTTAGAAAATATTTTTTTTCTTTGTACGTAAGGGATAATATTCTGACCTCACTCTCTCCTGTGTGTTTAATTAAGTCAAAATTTAATCAAATGCTTTTTAAGCAGCTCTTTATTCCATCTCATGTAATTCCTCTCGAAAATACAAGGCCAAAGTATTCAAAAGAACACACTAATTTAAAGTGTTTCAATTTCGGAGGTTCCAAGGACCCAGCACCAGAAGCTCCAGCCTGCGTAGTATGTGCTCAGCACCTTTGAAAAAATCAAATTCAAAGTGTCTGCAGTTGATCACCACTAATTAGTGATGTCACTGGAAAATGATGGCCTTAGTCTTTGAGCACCAGAAGTGTCATCTTTTCAACTTCTGTTAGTAAAACAGATATTTCCTTGCTGTGGTCTCCAGTATGTGTCCATGAAAATTGCATCTTTCAAGCATTTTCCTTTTTCATTAAACTGTCTGTTTTTCCCTGTATGGCCATCTCACTTTTTCTATTGTCCTTATTTTCAACCAAGGAATCCACTACTTATTCACTTTCTCTGAGCATTTCGGTTTTACAACAAATGCCGTTCTAGTCACTAGTTGTCTCTACAACATTTTCCATAATCCAAAAAGCAAAGTTTAGGGTTGTGCTTTCAATGTGGATTACTTTAAATTTCAGATTAAGGAAAACAAAGTTTTAGATCAAAATAGCACATTTTGTAATTTACTGTATAACAGCCATCTTGAATGGAGTTCCAGCAGTCAAACCTGGATGGTCCTTATATTTAAAGGTACAGTTCATAGAAAAGAGCATCAATTCCCATACACCTATGTTTATATATCTACCTAAATCAGAGTCAATAAAGACACCTCTTTTGACTCTTATACAGACATGGAGCAATCTATTAAAGGAGAAAGTGGCATTATTGAATAGCCATTTGTGATCTGTAAAAGGGGTGCAAGAGGCCCACTATATATGATCCTGACTTCTTTGTGGGGGCAGTCCGTATTAGCTATGCAAGCAGTTAAAGGAGTTCCTCATCTCAATTAGTAAAGATCTGAGGGTTGGTATGGACACTCTCTGGTTCTGTCCCTTCTGGTAATGTATTTGGCCATGGTTCATTATAGTAGGTTGTGTGCAGACTTGTGCATGTCCATAAGTAGAGCAAAGGGTGCCACTTTGCTGCCTTGCACAGACCAGGAGCATAGTCCTGGTATGAAAGAGACCATTTACTTCATGAAAATCCATGTAGAAGTGCAAGACACCCCAAAAAAAGGGTGGAGGAGTAGGGTTTATGTAGTTATGGCTTTGTTAGGATTTGTTTTCTGTGAGCTGCAACTTTCACCAGCACATTCTTCCCCAAATCCCGGGATCAGGGCCTATGCATCTGTCTTCTTTTCCTTCCTGTTGTGAGAAAGAATCCCAGTGACACTCTTCTTCTTCATACCATCTTTCCTAAACAGAAAGCAAATGTAATAGTATTGGTGTTTGGAGTCCCAAATGTGAAGCCACCATTTTAAAATTAGTTCAAAATTAGGCAAAGTGATTTCACCCATTCCTACTGGGCCACTGTCATTTGAGGGAAATAGAGGACCTGTTTTATCTGGTCATTACTGGGGTGTGATAGGTGTAATTGTTTGATCATATCTCATGAAAACCAAAATCTTCTTATGATGTTACAGCTGCATGTCATACCCCAAATTGGGTAAATTGCTAAAAGCAACTTCAAACATAGTAAGAGCTTATTTGAAAAGATTTGCTCCATTTCATACCAAGAAAATTATTTTCAAAGAGTCCTACATGACTACCTATCTGTATCCATGTAATCTGTCAGCTATTCCTAAGGCACCTATCACCTTCATCGGTAATTGCCATACAAAACTATGAAGAAGAATGTTTAAGAAAAAGCTGTTTTCAACTCTCCACTCTTCTGAGCTGCAAGGAGCCTTCACTTTTTTTTAAAAAAAAAAAGAGCTGAGATACATATTTTTATATAAACAGAACACAGTGATTCCAAAACAATATTTTACGGTGAAATAAACAACTGATCTGTCGGGAAATACTGATACTAATAAATACTAATAAATTCTGCAATCCTTAACCATACAAGTAGATTTTACATATAATTAGGTCAATTTGAGTAAGGATTGCAGGATTAGATGCATGTTTGTCCCCTAGGATTGCCCTTGTTTTTTAATGGATTTCGTCAATCATTATAGAAGCTTTTTTTTTCTTAATAAAAACATTCATTTATGTTCAGAAAATTGGCTCCAGGAGGGCAAAGTTTATTTGTGATCCAAGTAGAATCTCCAAAGAGAATATGTTCACCAAGGGCAAAAACCTATCAAACACCATCATTTCTAAAAGGGAAACATTCTTCATTTTCTTCTCAACATTTTAATCAAAATAAAAAGTTTTCAAATGAATGAAGAGATAATTTCCGATTCTAATAAGGGATATCTAGAGCAAAAATAATGAATCTCATCCTGAGTATATTTTACATAGGAGTTACTATACTAGGTTAGACTAGTAATCCATCTAGCCCAGTATCTTATCTAATGGCGCCAGTGCCAGATGCAAGATTCCAGAAAGAAAGTAGACAATTATGGAATAACCTATCATCTCACAGTAGACAATTATGGAATAACCTATCCATAGAGAAGTTTCTTCCTAACCCACATCAGTCAGTGTTTAGCTTATGCCCTGAAATATGAAGATTTATTATCTCATAATTTTTTACTTATCTAATTTAACTGTAACTGTGATTAATCATATGTCTAAACTACCTACTTAGCTGTTGGCTTAAATGATATCTTGTGGTAAGAGTTCCATCGTTACTTATATGTTGTGCAAAAAATGTTGTTTGCTCTTAGTGTTAAATGTTTTGCTTTTCTCATTGCTTTTGTACTCTTTTCTCTCTATCATTCATCAGTGTATGTACTTTTAGCGTATTTCCTCATTAATCTCCTCTCTAAACTAACCAGCCCCTAGGTTTTACATCTTTCTTCATCATGGTATATCTTCAGAGCTCCATAATCCTTGCCTCTCTGAGCCCTTTTTACGATTACAAATGTAGCTAGGGGTGAAATTTCATATTTTTCCTAGCAAACATCTCTATTTACTGTCAGAAGTGCTGAAATTGCACTGTGAATCAATTCATAAGTACTGGAGTGGTCACAGAATATCCATTTTTTAGTGTGAATACTTGCAAAGAAAGATAGCAGTCTCACAGAGTGCAAATTGAACCCAAATAGCAGCTTCAAAGGACAGTTGACCCATGCGAGAAGACAGGTTTTTTTTTTTTAAAAAAGGTACTACTGAAATATATGTTCAAGATTTTAGCCCTTGGGACCTGCAGATGCCAGGTCTAACTCTTTGCTGAAGTTGTCAGAGATAGAACTGAAGGAGAGGCATTAAAATAAATTGTGCCAACCAAATGATAGAAGGCAGCAGGACTAAAGGGGAAAAAGCATGTATGAACTCTGCTTAAGGCCCGGGCGCTAGAGCGTTATTCCAGGTGTCTGCTCTACAACAAAAAACTGAGTGAAAATGTTAATGGAATATGTGATGAGGCACTTAATAAAGACTCAAATCCAAGCTTTCCAAATGAAATCTTCTACTCTTTGCTTATTTATGCATTCTTTTACTTTCATGCATTCAGTTTTTAAGTCTGTCTCAAAGCTATAAAATATATAATTTTGTAAAATATGTATAAATATACATTTATAAACATATCTTTATTATTACAAGATAAGTAGGTCAACATGAAACAACTATTTAAACTTGAGCATTTTGTTACCCTTTTTTGGCATAATTATTGGTATGTCCTCAATTTCATTTACATACAATAGGGATTATTTTATAATAACTTACAAGTTACCCGGAATTCAGGATAAATACACCAATCAAAGCAGTTCTACAACCTTATTAACAATTTACTAGTGAACTTTGGAGCATTAGGATTCTTTATAAAGAGTGTGTGATCTCCCTTTTCAGAAAGAAAAACCCAATTTTGAGGTTCGTTCTAAATAAATTGCTGTTTATTAAATACGATCAGGTAAGTTAAATAGAAGTTTGATTGCCCTTATTCAGGTGATGGTTTCTTGTAAGTTACATAGTTACACTGAGGCCTAAATTTTGCCTTTCAGCCCTAATCACAGTAATGAAGTTGAACAAGTGTAACTGAGTGTAGAGTTCAGCCCAAATAGGAAAATCCTAATATCCTTCTTCTGGTTGGCTCAGAGTTAACCAGCCAGAGTGTGGATGTAGGTCTGGCAAGATACAAAAACCCTTCACGGGGTCCACATAGCCCCTGAAAACTGTGCAACTGTGATTCGCAAGATCTCCCAGTGCCCCAACATGGAAGGGATTTTGAAGGTGGAGTGCTGGGGATTGGTGGAGCAGAACCAGTGTATCTATGGTCAAGTAAATACACCCGACAAAAAAAAAAAAGTGATGGGGAACAGAGTAGCCATGAAGGTGCACTAATATCTCTGCTGCAATTCTACCTCTAGAAGGGATTCCTTCTTGCTGCTAGAAACTTCCCAGAGTATAACCTGGCATTTAGTATTTGTGGGGTCAATTATGCACTCTGGCCCTGATGCAGCAAAGCCATTTGATATTGTAATAGGATAGTGCTCTGTAACTGAGCAAGCTCTTTTACAATGGATCTTTCCATCTCTATGCCTTTTCTTGCTTTTTTAAATTACTTATTTTCCTCAAAAATTATTTGTTCCTAAAATTGTACCTTGTTAATTGTCTTCTGAAACTGCTCCTCCCCCCCCCATTAGAATTATTTCATCTCTCTTTTACTTAGAAAATTCACCCCTCTCACTTCCCTCCATTCCCCATCATTTATGCTATAGTCTCCTGCTGTCTGGTAATCTGTCCTTCTTCCTTTTTAAAAATGTGCCCTGTTATAAAAAAAACAAAATATATATTCTTCCCATCTTACTCATTTTGAATAGCCTAGTTACTTTTACTATAGCATCACATTGCCTAGCAACCCACTTCAACCCTCCCACTCACACTGAATTGTCAGAAGATAGATATTTCCTGTGGAGGAAATCAAGTCCCCACTGGTGCTGCTCCAGTTTTTCTTCAAAAGAATAATATTCAGTCTCTTTTCTCGATTTGTTACATTAAGTTAACAAGGAATAGTAGCTCTTCAGTTGCCTCTGCCAAAAGCTGGACTGCTTATAAAGAAAAGGTTGATCTGCAGCTATCTATTATGTCAAAGTGAGATCAGTTAAGTATTTATTATTTCAAAGCCAAAGGTCTTAGAAAACAGAATTGTAATATAAACAAGTTTGATTTTCACTGTCTAATCCTGGTTATGCCTTCTGGACATTTTCTGAACATGTCCACAGAATGCTTGATTTCCCTTAACTTATGACAAAGCATTTCAAAATAATTCAGACAGAACCATTGTCACAAATGTGTTTTGTAATCAAATGAGAGGGATATGCAGAACAAACCAAAAACAAATCTGTGAAAACAAAAAAAACCACAGCAACTCTGAGCAGAACAATCTTCTCTCAATATGCTAGAATTATTTGAAAAAAAAATGTTTAATTAAGTCATCTTAATAAACAAATACAAAGTAAAGAACAGCCTAAACCAACTGACATTTCATTTTAACATTTACTGAAGGCAGGCTGGATTGCTGTGTCAAAAAGAAAATGAAGATAAAGGCGTATTATTAAATATTTCTTTAAAAATACCTTTGGGCATATTATTTTTCAGCTCAATGAAAAGCTAGTTTCTCATGTGTTCTATTGCTTTTCCTTTAGCTCAAGTGTTTTACCTGTGTTTTACCTGTGTTTTACCCCTGTTTTCCCTCTTCCTTTGGTTCTTATGCTCATTTTTTTGAGTCTTCTCTGTAAACTGTAAGATCATTATGGCACAGATGGTCTCTTACTAGAGGCTAGTTTATGTAAGCCTTAGCATGTTGGTAAGCATTTACTCACACACAAGTAACCTTACTGACTTCAAACTAACCCAATCATGATACTCCATATTTTCACTGAATAGTTCCTAAAAACATGAGTCGACTGACTAACTTTTATGAGACATAATGTGGGCTAAACTGCTACTAAATTTAAACATTCATCCAATGCCTACTTTAGAGGCTGTGATCCTGACTGTGCTTTCTATGTCCTAAGAAATGATAAATATTCTGAGTCAAACAAATAAACCATGCCTCAGTTATTTTTAGGTATGATTACAGCAACATTTTATATGCATTACTGTTTTGTTTTATAAAAGGTGTCTTTCTTACATTAGCATATATTGGTAGAGAAGGGGGAAAAACACATGAAACAGGGTCATTAATTTCATTAAATTTCCCAAAGTGCCACTTAGATTTTAAAGTTGAAATCCAACAAACAGATCTGCCAATTTGATGAGTGTTGTAGGCAATATAGAATGGAATCTAACTGGATAACTCATTTTTATTGAGCCCAAGGAACATTATCCTACTAATTTTAACAATAGTTTTTTTCCAGTCAGCTTTGAACTTGAACAGTATTTCTCAAATCAGGACATGTGGTTATTCTTAACCAACCAATCACGGTTTATTAATTCACTGAGAACCACTGCAATATACAATCAATAACTCACCAATTAAGTGTAAACAGAACCAATGTTCTAGGTATGTACTGAACACACCAGTAAGTCTTGCAAACAATTGTCAAAGACTAGGATTGAAGTCCCAGCATTTATGCTACAGAACAATGCAAATTCACATTTCTTATTACATTTACTTATGATCATCAGTTCTTTGGTATCTAGCATTTATTAACTTTCCAGTATTACTCAATACTTTGATAATGTGGTCCCTGTTATTTGAATGGATAGGTCCAAAAGGAACAAGTTTAGACTCTCAAAAGCCATAGCTCAAAGATACAGTTCAAATCTCCTTGACCAATTTGCTTGGACTTGCAGAAAAGCATTTACGTAGCATTAGTAAAAATGTAAAATATGTTTACTTGAGAACTCAATAGAGAATGTGGACTTAGCAAGATAACTTACATTTATTTATATTAAATAATTACCATCTTTGAAAAGAAATCTTACCACTTTACTACTTCTTATTCTGGTAATCCTGGGATGTGGGGAGAATCCTTTCCTCACAGCTGGTCCAGGCTTCCCTCAAACTGGGGATTCTGCAGCTTTTTCCTGGGTTTAGACAACTCTAAGGTCCCATATGGAAACCTCATTTTTATATACCCTGATTCCAGGGGTCTTTGAAGGAGACTGCTCTCTATTTCTATTGGCCATTTGCCAATTGACTGTCTCAGATTTTAGCTCTCTTAGTTCCTCTGTTGTTTCCATCAGTATCCAGTAGATGGCAAATTTCTTCAATCCTTTTCTTGTCAGAGGCATTTTATGTTTGATTCATTTCAAGGACTGCATTTCAATATTAGTCCATGTTATTAATTGGAATTTCCCCTTTTTAAGCAATCTTTTTAATAAGTGACAGTTATAGGCTGGCTAAGTGATTACATCTTTCAACCTTCCTTTTTATGCTATACAATGCCTATTGTTTCTACCATGAAACCATCATTTACCAAGAAAACAAAACAAAATAAAATCCCTTATGGTCTTCTAAATTGTTTGGATATGCTCCATACATTATTTTATTCTGTATAAGCATTTCACATTATTGAAGGCTTACAATACCTTGAGAGACATTAGCCACATATAGAGAGGGAACATTTTTCTGAAACACAGAGCAAACAAATGTAGAGCTTCTAATTTGGGGTGAAAGGCATATTGATGGGACCAAACAAATTATCCATGGCATATTTGATTTATAAGACAAACAAATGTATAATTTATATTATAATTTGGGGTGAAGATGTGAGGTTTTAATTTCTTGGGTTAATAGGCAATTTGCCCTGTTTGACCTTCCATTTTACAGACTATTATTTCTCGTTTGGTTATCTGGCAGCATCCACACCCATCTCTTGATCCACTCACATTGTGTAATGGACAAGGGTGTGACACTTGCTTTCATGACTTTCTAGAGTTCATTTTAGGTAGGCTGGGAGAGAAAAAGATGTTTTATGCATGTGCAAATTGTGAGAAATTTTATTTAGGTGACTACCAGTAATCTCATTTAGCCATTTTAGTTTTAATCTTGGGGAGTAGAATTCCCAACCCTGGATGACCTATGGCCCTTAGAAAAAATGATATGAATCATTTTCTTATTGTCTTTACTTCTTAGGTGGAGCCGATTCTGGGATAAACAAAGGTGGATAGCTTTTCTAATTTTTGAAGGCCAGGAGAAATTAATAGTTATTAATTATTCAAGGCATATCCATTCTCTATACCCCACACAGTGCCCAGCTTTCACTGAATTCCAGTGATTTGTGTGTCTCAAGTCTGATCTACACTACAGACTTACATTGGTATAAAGACATTGCTCTGGGGTGTGAAAAATCCACGAAAATATGTCCTGAGTGACAAATTTATACCAAACCCCAGTGTAGCTAGTGCTATGACATTCAGAGAACTTCTCCCACTGACATGTTAATTCACTCCCCTGAGAGGCGGTATCTTATGCTGACAGGAGAGCTCTCTTCTGTCGGCATAGAGCGTCTTCATTAAAGTTCTACAGCAGCATAGCTGCATTAGTGCATCTGTGACAGTGCAATGTTTTAAGTATAGACCTGGCCTTACTCTTTATGGTACATTAGAAAAATCACACCCTTAGTATAGTTGCTGGGATGTTGTTTACTTCAATGGAATTTCCATGCATGACACGTCAACAACAGATTATGCTGATTAATGACTGCAGTAAATTTACGCAGGTATGTTTACCCTCATGGGACATCACCACATAGGGGAATGATGGTGGCCCTTCAAAACTAAGAATCTAAAGATTTCTTTAATCCTGGATTTCAGAAAGCTTCTCCTCTATTTAGCTTCCTTTCTCTAGGGCCAAACATCTGATCATCTAGAATTTTAAGAACTACTACACAAAATACAAGAAAATATATCATAGGAAGCCATGCTGCATTTTCAGCAAGGACTGAATGCTCTAGTAATCTCTTAGATCAGACTCTCAACACCCCAGGAGGATTGAGCACTCATATGGAGGGCCTTGTAGCAAAGTTGCAACTCTCATTCATCCCCTTGTGGCCGGATGTAGTTGCAACTCTCATCCATCCCCCCACTGTTCTTTGGCCTGGCCTATGCTGGCTGTAGGAGTGATCTGGCCTCAAGCCAGACCACTTTACAGAGTCCCGCCCTTTTCCAGAGCATGATTCCTTTATCAGTGTCTAACCAAAAAATATAAACAAACACAGACCTACTCAGTTGGCCGCCATCTTGTTGCAGCCATGCCTTTGCTTCGGTACACTGTCCATTAACCGCAGACTTAGATCAGCTCCATGGTTGGCACACTCCTCTCCTTACTCTGGGGTTCAGACAGGCTTCAGCTCATCAGAACTCATCTCCAGTCAGGCTTCCAACCTGCCCCTGAAGAAGCTTATCTGCTCTTCTCCCTTTCCTCTCCCAATTGCTGTGCTGCCTCTTCTTCTGCACCCTGGCTTACCAGCCAGGACAGGTGCACCCAGGGAGGGGACTGTGGCTGCATCCAGACAAGGATGGAGTTTATACACCTAATCACAGGCCTGGTTAGGGAGACGTCACAAACTCATGCCAATATATTCTTTATCCTGCACAACACTATTGTATATTCTAAAAATTTCTGTAAAAAAGTGCAGAAAGCGAGAGCTTTAAAAATGTAATGGGGACAGGTCCCAGACTGGGGAGGAAAGTAGCAGAGTTAGAAAGTCTCAGGGCTACAGGCCAAGATGTATTTGCAGGAAGGCAAGGATTCATGTGCAGAGCCACAAAACAGCTGGTGTCATTTAGTTTCCCAGGAAACTAGACTGGAGCATGTAAGAGGAAGTAGAGTAAAAGTATCAGCAAGTTATCAGCAAGCGGCTGGGAGTGACAGAGCTGTCCAGTGAATTGACTGAAGGAGGTCTACGCCTCAGAAAGAAAATAGGGCTAGTTTCAGTGTAAGTCTGTTATGATTTAAAGAATTTATTTGCTGAGAGACTGTTTTAAACCAATTGGTTTAAAGGTTTTTCTCTCTCTTTTTTCTTAAGAGGAAAAAGGATTGCATTTGCTTTCGGCCTAAAATATAAGGTGGGCTGGGATTCCCATTTCTCCTCCACACTGAAGGACTTTTGGGATGCACGTAAATGTAAAACATCCTTGGAAATTACCTCAGATAACTTTCAACATATACAAATATTATAACTTTACACTCCAATATTTCACTCCTTTCTAGAAGAGAAGCAGGTGCCGTTCGTCAGCCCTAATGGATCATGAAATAGCAGACCTTAAACTTCATCAGGTGATTTACATAGGTGGTTTTTAAACAGAATATGTCCTGGAAAAGGAGGATTTTTGGATAGACAGCCGCAGCAGCAATTTATCATAATGTTTTACTGTACACGTGCTAAGAAAGGAAGATAAAGAATCTTTCATCTCAAATAATCATATAATACTCTACAAACTCTGGCCCCATTTCTGCTGTATTCTACTTGCAATGCTCCCATGAAACTCCATGGCAAGTCTACATCACTGAAGGTTCTAGAATCCACAAGAATACTCGGTATAGTAGAAAGTGAGAACCTGAGACATGAGGTCTAGTATAACAGATCAGGTATGAGGCCTGTGGCCTAAGCTAAAGTAGTATTTGGGCTCCGTTCTTATAAAGCAAAGTTTATTCTTAGTATTAATTAATTATATAATTCCCTGGGGTAAAGCAATGACTAACCTTTAAGAGGTTTAGCGAATGGGCTAATTTCCACACTGAAATAAATGTTAGGGTAAGTGATATTTTGCGTGTTCATTATTCAATTTATGATCCACTATCCTTTTTAGCAGTACTACCACCTCACCAATTATTTCCCCATTTTGTAGTTGTGCATTTGATTTTTCCTTCTTAAGTGAAATATTTTACACTTGTCTGTATTGAATTTCATCTTGGTGATTTCAGACCAAGTTCTCTAATTTGTCAAGATGATTCTGAATTCTAATCCTGTCCTCCAAAGTGCTTGCAACCCCTCCCAGTGTGATGTTATGCACAAGTTTTATAAGCACACTCTCCATTCCATTATCCAAGTCATTAATGAAAATATCAAATAGTACCAGATCTAAGACTGACCCCTATGGGACCTCACTAGGTATGTCCTCCCACTTTGACAACAAACCATTGATAACTACTCTTTAAGTATGATCTTTCAACTAGTTGTGTATCCACCATATAGTAATTTCATCTAGACCACAGTTCCCTAGTTTGATTATGAGAATGTCATGTGTGAATGTGCTAAAAGACTTAATAAAATCAAGATATATTATATCTACTGCTTCCTCCCACCCACCAAGCCAATAACCCTGTCAAAGAAGGAAATTAGATTGGTTTGGCATGATTGACATATCCATTCTGGCTATTCCTTATAACGCTCTTATCCTCTAGGTGCTTACAAATGCATTGTTTAGTAATTTGTTCTAATATCTTTCCAGGTATCAAAGTTAGGCTGACTGTCAGCCCCAGGACAGAGTAAACATCTATAGTTCTGAATGTTAAGTTCCTTACTCTAATATTTTCAGATATCGGGACAAATTCAGAAGTTCATGGGTATAAATCCAAACTGGAATTTGACTGTCCAAGAAGGTTCAGACAAGGTGCATGTAAATCTCAAGTAGGTCAGAAGAATGGAAATGCCAAATTAGCAGTGCAGTCGGCAGAGGCTAGTATAAAAGCAGCTCACCATCACACAGTACCAAAACCCAGAAGAACTTAAGGACAATGAGAAAACAAATAATTTTTGTCGTTGTTCAGACTAGCCCACTAAGAAACCCCACAAAGATTCACACAGATAGTCCAGCACCAATCCATGGATCCTATAAATCAGTGACATTTTTAAAGTGTGTCAGAAAATACTAAAACTACATTATGGCTGGAATTTTCAAAGGAGAGCTAAACACCCAAATCTCATTGACTTGCTTATATAGGCACCTACCTAAGTGGCGTGAGCATCCAGTGGCAGCTACTAAAGACAATGGAGCTTCTAGGTGCTCACCATTTCTGAAAAGAAGCACTCTTTTTTTTTGGTACCTATATTTGGACTATGGATAGAATTTTCAAAGGAGAGTTAGTGAGTTAAGCATCCAAATGCCACTGACATTCAGTGGTGCCTATTTCCTTTAGATTCCTTTGAAAATCTCAGGCTGTGAGGATAACTTTAGGCTCCCATTTCTGAAAGTCTGGGCCCACATGTCACATTGATGTACTATAAAAGGGTACCAGGATCATTATATTTAACATATATTCCAATAGTTAAACACTGCTTGATCCAAAAAGCTTTCTTCCAGTACTGGGCACCTCTGTCAGGGGGTAAGTACTGGTAGTGCCTAAATGGTACAGGCATATGCTAAAGTCGGTGTGGGGTGGGGAGTTGCTTTGTCTTATTAATTATTTTCTATGTATTGATTTGTATTACTGTAGTGCCTAGAAGCCCTAAAGATGGACCAGGACCCCATTGTGCTAGATGCAGTCCAAAGACAGAACAAAAAGAAAAAGTTCCTGTCCCAAGGAGCTTGCAATCTATGTATAAGACAAGATACAGAGAGATGTACACAGATAGAAGAGAACAAGTAAACAATGAGACTATGTTGGTCAACATGATAGAAAGTGGTTCTTCTTATGGCCTTGTGTTCATTAGTCTCAGCAGCTTTCAAATCCAAAGACTATTTCAGTGGGACTGTCCCCTTTAAACTTTCCACTTTTTGACCAGGCACTCCTCTTTTTCAGCCACACCTCCCTTCCAATCCTAGAAATTCAATTCCTTTTGAGGAAATTGTCACACATTTGGCACTTATACCTGTTTTCTGACTAGAGCTGCATGAATAATTAAATAGAATGTTAACTGAATAATGCATTGAGAAATGTTCAAATCGCATATATTATTCACTGAATGCTATTTAACCAGCTCTCTCACTGACTAATGAACACGCAAAATATCACTTACCCTAACATTTATTTCAGTGTGGAAATTAGCCCATTCGCTAAACCTCTTAAAGGTTAGTCATTGCTTTACCCCAGGGAATTATATAATTAATTAATACTAAGAATAAACCCAACAAATATTTTGCATTTCTATTGCCCCTCCACCAGAAGATCGTAAAATGCTTTTACAAACATTAACTAAGTAAGCCATGTAACAATTCCTTGAAGTAAGTAACTGATATTACTGTATATTGGACTCTCACTGAGACAATCATTTCAGAGAATGAAGCAACTAGAACAGCTCACTTTACTACACGACATTTAAGGGAAGGAAATATAGACTACTGTATTCAATTAAAACAACGTGGGGAGGATATGAAGTGGTCATTGTGAAATATCAAACTTTACCTGTGTTTATCATTCAGGAATATCTGAAATAACATAATCATTTCCATAGAATAAGGAAATAGCTGCTCTGTCTTAGATACCACTGTGTGATCATTGTGGACAAATGATGACTTTTTAATGGCAACTACTATGTTACCCTGAGCTGGAATTCAGATAGTACGCTAGGCTTAATTCTGCAGCGTTTACAAAAGATCTTTGATAACCACAAGCGATCAAGTGCCAGACCTTAGTTATAGCTCATCAACAGCACAGTGCCCCCAGCGTCATCTCAGAGTACTCATTCAATTTTCTTCCAGAGGGAAAAGTGCTCTTCACTGAATCATCAATGCCAGATCATGAAGCATCTGGGTGTTCTTTGGAGGTGACCCATAGAAATACTGACCATGCCAGATCCTCTGATTAGTAGCCCTGTGCAATTCTTCTGACCCACTAAATCAGGGTGATTAATTTTTTTAATTGTTGGGTGCTCAGAATTTTCCTAGCATAATCATCATGGTAAAGGGTGAGCAAGAAGATTTTATGACTGGTGACATATTTATGATTTTCATAAGCTCTTAGGTGGTATTTTCAAAGGGAGTTAGACCCACAAATCCCAATGAAGTTCAGTAGGAGTTAGATGCCTAATTCCCTTTGGCTCTTTTGAAAATATCAACCTTAATTGGATTGTAAGTATAACAAACCATAGCCAAATGCACACACCCAGGTCATTACCTGTGACCTTAAACAACAAAAACACATCTCTGCCACGTGGGATAAAGGACAACTCATTCAGCTCATATGTAGTATCTAGGTACAATTACATCCTCTACCACTGTATTCTCTGAGCACCTCGTAGTGGATTTATCCTCACAACACTACAGTGAGGTAAGAAACCACTAACCACTGGGCTAAAAGCTATGAGGAGCTCCCTCTCCCTTGGCTTCTTGATAAAAAGGCAAAGGCACCCAACTCCAGGTGAGGTTTTCACAGCTGAAAATCGCTACCAGAGAAATAGGTGCCTCCCTGCAGCCTGGTCTATCTATGTGAAGGGGTGGGGCTTAGCCCACACCCTTCTTGTCAGCATCTCTCATTGGCTGGTTTGGGTGGCTCCCTGCCTAGTGCACTGGCTTCTGTGAATTGTAGTCTTAGTGGACAGTCATGCACATCAACTCTAGATAAATAAACCTGGCAAGCAGTATTGGAAGCTTAAGATGGAAAGTATAACCACCAAAAAGTATGGCAGTGACTTTTCATTGGATCCATTATAGAGAAACTAGCCATATATATATGCAAGCAAGCTGGTATATATCTTTCCTTATAGATTTAAGTATGGATGTTTGATTATAATAAAGTTATAGATTTATATTAAAGTGTTTCAGCTCTAAAGCAAGGTATCCTACAAGCCACATCCTGTATGAAAGCTATGGCAGTTAGCATACATATGTTTGGGACCTTTGGCCCAGATAAGTAATGATGAATTAAAGGATAAGTCATATATGATTATAACCTTTACCTTAGATAAATCAGGAGGCATCAAAACGGGGAGGGGAGAGGGACGGGCTATCATGGGGTTATGCCCCAAGTAAACTCCACAAAAGGGCCAGAAATAACAAAGGTGACATAAATGAACCATCTGGAAAAGATGAGGCTATGTCATTAATACTCCAGAACCTGCCAGCCTATAGAATAAATGTACCCTAATAATTTGGGGATGAAGAATCCAAGTTTTGACTTAGATGGAGAACCCATATTGCTCAGGGTATAAGAAGGGGCAAATCATGTTAATAGGTGTGATCGATCGTCAGCTACTCCTCTTGCAGCTTCTTTAGTTAGTGTTAAGATTTTGTTCTTCGTTTATACTTAGTATTGTTTGTAGTGTTAATCTTAGCCTTATAGTTCTGAGCCCCCAAGCATTGCCTAGCTCTCCAACTCTCTACTCAAGAGCTGAGGAACCAGACATCTCTCTCAATGAGGTCATCAGGGAAGGGTGTGAGTATAGTAATCCAAAGCATACCATAGAAAAATATATATCACATGAGTCTCTTAAATAAGACAGTAATCCTATCCATTATCCATTTAATGATTCATTTTCTTTTAATCTGTCATTTGTCTATCATTTTATGTTATCTTAATAAAAGCTTATAAAATTATATAAATTCATCTATCACTGTGAACCTTCCTGTCATGCACCCCGGGGTACCTATAAAACAATTCTGGAGCCAGCACCTCATTATCTTCTGATCAGATCAATTGGCGAGCCTATAAGCCCATTCAAGTTACTAAAACAGGCCAAAATCAGGCTACAAAACATATGCTACTTCATTCAGCGTTGGCAGGGATAACAGGAGAGAGACAAAGGTAATGATGATGTATCATAAGATGTTTATAGGCAGAGTTTCCTTTTATTCAGAATGCCCGTCATCAGGTACAAACTATGAGCAGCCTGCGGAGCAGGTTTTGTAGATAACCCATGAGAGATTATGCATGCCATTTGTATGTAAGAATGCTACCAGCAAGGTACCAGCAAGGTCAGAAATTGTAGGTGTGGAATTTTTTGTGATTTTTTTTTATGAGTAGTTGCACAAGAGAAAAAAAATGCATAATTTTAATGTCAAATGTGAACACTGAAACTGAAATTAGGCAGCAAGAGAGAGATTCAGCATGGATTTAAGATATGTACCTGTATTAAAAAAGTTTGTGGTGTATTTCCTTTAGACTGATTGGACCAGAAAGGGTTCACATAGGAATATAGATTAGGGATTTGATCCTATCTGATCCTGAGTGATGTAAACATAACGTCTCTGGAGTCTCAATAGGAGCCGAGTGTTCAGCATCTTGTTGTACCAAGTAATACTCTTAAATTGCGTTTTATGCAACTCAGATGATACATAACAAAGACATAAAAGGAAACAATTTAAAAAATAAGTGGTTAAATTGCCTCTCGGAATAAGCATGGGCAGGCACAAACTGTAACTGTGTATATAATGCATATGATTTCAGGCACAAAATGGGAAGATGAAAGCTCAGCTACATTTTTGCCCATGGATATAGTATGGTGAATTTTTTGCAAGTTTGGCCCCAAGCATGAAGTGCCTGAACCAAAAGTCCTTTGTTGTTAATGGAAATGCTCCTGTTGATTCCAGTGGACTTTGGATCAGACCTTCAAGGTTTTAAAAACTATTCATATTTATTGTTCAAAGAAAGAATTGGTGCATATGCATCTTTCACCCTTGGAAGACGCATTTAAAAGGCAAGTGGTATAGCATAATTTATATCTGTGGTCACAATAAACTCAATACTGTTTTCCATAAAGTCACTAGCAAAGTTCCCATTGACTTCAATGGGAATGAAAACAGGTTTACTATTTGCTGTTAAATTCCATTAAATCATCTGTCAAAAGATCAGCTAGTTTGAGGTACAGAGGACTGGCTAAAAGCAGGTTAGTGTTCAGAAAAAGAAGCATTAGGTCCATTTTCCATAGGAATAATCCTTCTATCTTTTCCTCTCAGGATGAGTAGTTAAAGATCATTGCCAGAGCACCATAGACATCGCCATAGAAACACCATATAAGGAAAAACAAATCTTTTATGTAGTTAAATGATGAGATCATTTCATGGGAAGGTCACTGTAAACTGGAAATCTAAGTATTAAAATTAAGGAAAACATGGCACCCTTCATGCTCATTTAAATTATAGGCTTCCTTTGATCTTTTTGTTTGTCTTTAATAGTTTCCCATCAGAACAGATCATTGTATAACATGCCTAGCATTCAAAATTAAAAAATTAGTGTGAAAGATGAGCCAGTAGAATCAAACATCTATTTCTTTGATGCTGGATTTGTGTTTCCTGGTCTATTGTTGATGTTTTGTTACTCCTCCCCTCCTTAGTCTCCTTGCACAGTCTTTTTTCCATTTCAAGGAGAGATGGCCCCAACTCAGAACCGTAGATCTGAATACCGCAGCCACTACCTGTAACACTTACAAGAACATTCGATACAACATCTTTCATTTTATATATCTGATGTTTTGACCCACCTGTATATATGAGTACGTTTCAATATTTTTACTATTCATGACTTTCGGGCTGCTAAAAATTATGAGAATTTAGAAAAGGAGAAGTTTGCTCTTTATGGAATGTTTTTATTTATGCAAGGTTTTTATTTATTGATGTAGCTATCATAGCAAACTAGGCCATTTTACAGAAAAGGGTCCTTGCCCAGAAAAGCTGTGATCTCTTCTATTGTGTAATCAGAACTCCCTCTAGGCTGACCCCATCAACTATATAGCCTCCCTCTGAGCATGCCTGCTGGATCAAGTCCCATATACAATATAGACAGCTGAACACGCATCTTTCCTGGTTTGTATAATGTTCTGGGGCTTAGGTGAGAGATAGGGGTATGGACACCTGCAGTCAGATAGCTGTGCACATACTCAGAGGCAGAAACATAGGCACCAAGGGAATTTTTACTGCAAAAGCTTAGGCACCAAGTAAATTTAGGTGACTACAGGGTTCAGTAGGAGTTTTGGGCATAGAGATGGTCTAACAACTGAGACCTAGACATCTAAAGTGGGGATTTGTGTGTTTAGTTCCTTTTGCGCATCCAGACCTTCCCTTCTCTCTGCCTCTGTTTCACCATCTATAAAATAACAATGCAGATCTCTGTGTAAAGTGCTTTCATATCTATAAATGAAAAAGCCTCAACATTTAAGAGCTAGCTATTATTATCTACTCTCCTGTCCTTTTTAAAATTCCACCTGTCCTGTGTGATGAATGCCACTAATTAACTCTGAATGCCTGTTAAAAGGCAGAATTATACCAGTGCAATAAATATATATGCTGACTCACCATGATTTGAACTCATTCCCAGAAATTTTGTTTCAGGAAAGCAATATGTCTAGGAAAGATATCACAGTGTCAACTATTCTAGTGCTGCCAATTTTTTCCTAGAAACTCCTTGTTTCAGCAACAGAATTTCTGGGAAGTAAGAGAAAGTCTTGGAGTAATGGGAAAGGCACTCATGCTTCAGGAATAATCTCCTGACAGGCAATTAACACATTATCCCTGGATCAATATTATCCCAACATGTTTATGATTCATTGTGAATGTGTAGCTGCTAGTGGGGGGCAGTAGGATAGCCACGGGAGTGAACATACTCAAATACTTCAATATCCATCAAATACTCTGGCAATTCTACATTTTTTGTGGGGTATTGTCTCTCCATGATGTGCGTGAGTTTAAATTTCCTCTGTAGAGCACGGAGCCATATGAGGATTTACTGAATGTGGTTTCTTTTTGCAAGCTGGTGAAGACACAAATATTGAAGTTGTAGTGACAAGAATCTGTCACAACTCTCAGACATAACAGGGCAAAGGTAATTATTACCCTGAGCTGCGTATGAATTGTATCTACCTTTTTATTCATTTAGTTAAAGCATGGGGCTCTACAGTTCACAGGCAATCCAGAGTCATTCTAGATCTCATCTCATTTCCACACCTACAAAATATCCCACCAGTTTTCTTCTTCCTGCTCACAGTACTGATAACACTTATAAAGGTCTAGCAAACCTGTACCATAATTAAAACTTCTGCTTCTTTTAACAATTGAAAAAATGTGTCTGTTTTCATGTATTAATCCTGGGAGATCTGTTTTAACCATTACCATAGGCTGTTTGTAGGATAAAAGCACAGAAACAGTATACCTGGCCAGATGGGCCATTGATCTGACCCAGCATGGCTGTCTCTGACAGGCTGGTGCCAGATGCTTCAGAGGAAACAAAGAGAACTGGGCAAATGTTGAGTGTCCAGTTCCAGCTTCTTGCAGTCACAGGTACAAGGATACCCAGAGCATAGTGTTGCATTCCTTCCAGTCTTGACTAATAACCATTGATGGACCTATCCTCCATGAATTTATCTAATTCTTTTTTAACCCAATTATACTTATGGCCTTGACAACATCCCATGGCAATGAGTTTCACAGGCTGACTGTGCATTTTGTGAAGAAATACTTCCTTTTGTTTATTTTAAACCTGCTGCCTATTAATTTCATCTGATGACCCATAATTATTTGAAGGTGTAAATAAAATTTCCTTGTTCATTTTCTCCATACCATTCAGGATGTTGTGGACCTCTACCATATTACCCCTTTAATTACCTTTTTTCTAAGATGAACAGTACCAGTCTTTTTAATTTCTCCTCATATGGAAGCTCTTTTATACCGCAATCCAACTCCTGTTCCATTGCCTTCTCCACACCTTTTCCAATTTTGATATCTTTTTTTAAAATAGGGTAACCAGAACTGCATGCAGTAATAAAGAGGTGAATGTACCATGGATTTATACAGTGGCATTATATTTTCTGTCTTATTAGCTCTCTTTTTTCCTAATGGTTCCTAACAGTAGCAGCTTTTTTTTTTTTTTTTTTTTTTGACTGTCACTGCACATTGTGCAGAAATTTTCAGGGAACTATCCACGATAACCCCTAGATCTCTTTCTGGAGTGGTAACAGCTAATGTAGACCACATCCTTTGTATGTATAGTTGGGATTATTTTTTTCCAGTGAGCATTACTTTGCATTTATTAACATCAAATTTCATCTGCCATTTTGTTGCCCACTCACCTGCTTTTGTGAGATCCCTTTGTAACTCTTTGCAGTCAGTTTTAGATTTTACTATCTTGAGTAATATTGTATCATCTGCAAATTTTGACACCTCACTATTTACCCCTTTTTCCAGATGATTTACGAATATGTTGAACAACACAGATCCCAGGACAGATCCTCGGGGTACCCGCCTATTTACATCTCCCCATGGTGAAAACTGATGATTTATTCTTACCCTTTGTGTCCTATCTTTTAACCAGTTACTTATCCATGAGAGGACCTTAAATGATTGCTTAGTTTGTCTAAGAGTCTTTAAGGATGGACCTTGTCAAAGGCCTTCTGAAAGTCCACGTGTACTATATCCATTAAATCACTCTTGTTAACACCCTCAGAGAATTCTAATAGCTTGGTGAGACATGATTTAAAGTCATATTGACTTTTGTCCAACAAATCATGTTCATCTATGTGTCTGATATTTATGTTCTTCTTTATAATTTTAAGCAATTTGCCTGGTACAGAATTAGGTTTACCACCTGCAATTGCCAGGACAGCCTCTGAAGACATTTTTAAAGATAGGTGTTACATTAACTGCACTCTAATTGTCTGGACTGGCATAAAGGATTTTGTACTGTTGACCTTTGTAATCAGATCTTATGGCTTCTTCTAGTCATCTACCTCTGCTTTCGCTCTGCCAGTGATCGGTCATCGGTCATCTAAATATCTCTTTGTGTTTTCTTCGATATTGTCCTTTCCATGTGGGAAGAAGTCCCCAGAAAGTCACCAATCCTTCAAATCTCTCTCTAAAGCTCACCAAATCCTACCATCTGCCAATAAGTAGGTTGGAGGGAAGGGGAAACCTGCTTATTATGCTAATTTTGCTCAGTTTGTTACCTCCTCCCAGCCCCTAATCCCCGAACTCCCTCTTTGCCTGTTCTATATATCAGATTATAAAATTAGATGCTAAGATCTCTGGGGCTGTTTCTTTGCTGTTTGTTTGGACAGCACCTAGCACAATAATCCTCAGTTTAATTATGATAATGCCAAGGGATGCTCAAATAAATAATTAGTATAAAATAGCTAATTATTATTTTGTTTGGCAGCCACTGATAGTATCAAATATAATGAAAGCTTCCATTAGTTTCATTTTTCTGTAATATGAAATTCTCTAGGAACTGAGATTTAACCTTCAGTTGCTTCTTTGACCTATTTTCACTGAAATTGGTTCCAGCAGGTGTAAATTTCAGCCTGGCTTGTTGTGACTCTGTGATGGGGTGTACACTGGTAAGGAAAGGGTTAAAGAGAAGCTCTTGGTGCATAAAGCCCCGACCAGGTGCCCCTGCTAGCCATGCTCACAGTGGAGGTGGAGCTCAAAAGGGAGAAGCTTAGTTCATTTAGGGAAGATGGAGCAGTTGCATGTTGCAGGCTCCTGCCAAGAAGCTGCCGAGACCTCACCACCAAGGCACCCAAAGCTTTTCAGTTGTGGAGATTGACAATGACAAGATGCTATTGAAAGAGGAAGACCCTTTGCAGCATGGAAAGAGGGGAGTCAAGGAGGGACGCAGATGCCAATAGAGGAACAGAAGACGGAATAGAAAGTGGCCCAGGGATGCCCACCCACCTAGGAAGCAAATTTGCAATTATTGTTTCATTGGACCCTGGGTTGACAGAACCCAGTGGAGTAGGGAGGGCCTGGATCCCCTACCTCCAGCCATCGGCCCTCACCACTGGGAAATACAGCTCTTGACTCTCACCATTAGGCAACATACCCATTGACTCTAGCCACTAGGTGACATATCCCAGAGTACCACCACGAGACCGTGCCGCCATCCTCCCACAATAGCCCCAAAGGAATTAATCCTCAAAGAGGATAGGATGAAATGTATTATTTCTCACAGTAGGTTTCTTCCCCTACATGGGAGCCTCAGTAGCAAGGATTATAGTGGAGACTAATTGAATTCATTTGTTGCCTGAGTTCTTTGCTAACCTGCCCCTTCCCCAGCCACTTACTTTGTTTCATTCACCCTCTGATCCTACCCATGCCCAGTCTATGCTTTCCACTTCTGCAACCTTCTAACTCCAGTATTTGCCTCAGGCATGCACCGGTATCTCCAGTGAAGAAAAGCCAGCATAGTTCTTAAATTGAATATGACCCATTGTGTTATGCCTGGGGCAGCACCAGAAGATACTATAGAGGGAATAATAAGAACATAAGAATAGTCATACTGGATCAGACCAATGGCTCAGCTAGCCTAGTATCCTGTCTTCCAACAGTGGCCGCTAGCAGTAACCGTACTAATCCGTAATGCTAACTTTAACAAAATATCCATCACTGATGCATTCTCTCTCACTTTCTGAAGAATCCTCTTCTAAGCCTACTATACTGAATAATTGATGTACTCTAATGGCATATGTAAAGTCTGTTAAGCAACTCACACAAAGTGAGAGAGAAATCTCTCTCCATCTGATTAAATGAAATGATATAACACAGGTTCAGATAACTACAAAGCATCAGTTCTGTCCAGAACAACTGTTTTCTAAACACATAGCTCACAGAGATAGACATTCAACTGATTTTAGTTTAAAATCACATCTACCTCCTTTAAAAAAAAATGAAGGCTTTCTTTAAAATCCTTTTTCTTGTCTAGAGTGTCATTTAGAGTTTTTTTCCTCAGTGAATCTAAGGTTTAACCACAGAGCAACCAAGGACATGTTTCCTTCAGGCACCAGATTCTCTCTACTGATTCTCTCTCTCTCTATTCTACCTTCCTTCATTTGATTCACTTCACTAATTGTATTGTCTGTCTAGTGGTTTTTCTTGTATGATCTCCTTTCAATATTTGTACGTAGTGAAAAATTCAGAGCTTTAAATAGATTGAGATGCATTATTGTCTGAATATAGAACACACAGAGTAGCAGACAAAGGACAATTTCTGAAATCTAATTTAACCGTACACTGGTTAATGCTTAGATGCTGCCTGCTTCTGTTCTGCTCATCACAGTGTTTTGTTTCTCATGAAGTAGTTGCTTAGGATCTGCAATACAATATTAGTCCTTTACACTTCATTGCAATTTTCCTGACATTTGTTTTTACATCCCACTACAGTTCTGTGCATATAGATGCAAAATAATGTTACATATTCTCTTTGGATCACAATTTAGAGGTGTTAATTGTTAATGAATAATGTAACCAGACATATTTAAATAATTAGCACATTAAATGAATTAGATAAGCAGTATTTTCTACAGAAAAAATTCACTGAAGACATGAAGCTATTTTGAAATTCATGCAATTCATATGCTGTTCCCAAATGAACCATCTTAATACAGAGATCTCTGATGATACAGAATGCCCCAAAATGCTGCAGTAATGTTGCTCTCATAGTCCGAATGCCCCACCAATACGCAGTACTTTATAAATGTTAATGATTTTCAAACATAAATAATGAATACTTCTCTGTTTTCTCTGCTTCAGAATATACAGAAATTGATTTCAGTTGCACCTTGATTACTAGAAAATGCATTTATTTACTGGCCAAAAAAAAGAATTCCCATTACTTTACAAAAACAGATTAATTTTGTCTCAGAATAGCCAGCATTATTGTGAAAATTGTATATTAATTTTTTTTAAATGAAGTAATTATTTTGATGTACATACGCTGACTGAGGGCTCCATGGTGCTGTAAGTTTGAAATCTATCTGAGGGTTCAATGACATTCAGACAAATGTGGTAAGAAAGGATATGAAACTTTGTTCAAGGGGAAAAACATTAGAGAAATCATGATCCCTGATTACCCCTGAATATATGCATTGTCCTACTTAATGATAGCCAGCTATCCATCCTGCTAAATACTGTTGAATCATTTTAGTCTATAAGGTATTTTTAATAAAATCCAAGTGTCATATTCCAGATTAATTATGAACTCATTGGTGCAATCAAAGTGACTATGTCCTTTGGGTTTTGCACGATTGGAATGAGTTAGGGTATTTCTATGTGAAAGGAAGGATGGTCTTGTGGTTAAAGTATTAGACAGAGACTCTGGTGACCTGGGTTTAATTATTAGGTTTGGCAAAGACATTTTACATGACCTTAACAAATTTACACTCTTTCTATGTTACCCATCTGAAAATAGGAGTAAAATATTTTGTCTCTCACAATTTACTGTCTTGTTCATTTAGACTGTAGATAAATCAAAGACAGAATGTTTATGCACAGTGCCTTTGCACAAATGGGCCCCAATCTCAGGGTTCATCTATACAGTGGGTTAATGCACACTATGGGGGGAATGCAATAATGTGCTGCACATTAACTAGTCAGCATGGACTCTGCTGTTGCACACTAGCAATGTCTACATAGACCAATTCATGGACCATGCATAAAGCCCCCATTCAGCGAGGCTAGCCCATGGACCCACCCTGCAGTCAAATGAGCCCTCCCCCAGCTGGCCTAAACAGCTAGGACACCCCAGCCTCAAATGAGCCAGCCCACCCCAGGAACCCCAGCTTGCAAATGGGCCAAGCCACTGACCCCAGCCTGCCTCAGCTTTGGTTGGCTCCAGCGCCAGGTGTTCCAGCCCGGGAGTGCGAGATGGCCCAAGCACTGGATCCAGCTACCCCGAGTCCTGGACTGCTGACTGGGCCACTCTAGCCTGAGGACCCACCCACTTCAGGGCTGGGGGAGAGGCTGAGCAAGGGCGGGAAGATGAAGCAGCATCTGCCTGAGTTGGCACCATGAGAGAAGAGCACGATGCAGCAGGAAGGGACAGAGCCACAGTGCGGAGCATGGGCTGGGTCATGACTGGCTCTTTGAGGCGGCTTCGTCTCCCCTGGCCTATGATACCCACCATCCATGGACCAATCACTGTGCAACAAATTAGCATGCTCTAGAAATCACATCCCCATTGTGCACATTACCATACAATGTTGATAAGCCCTTAAATGTGCCTTTAGGTGCTATCACAATAAGTAAAAAATTATTGAATTAGACATAACGTAAAAATAAAAATAATATAATATTCATTTGCCTAATCAGAGCTGTATTTTGAAAAAATAAACAATATTTATTTTCTCTAGTCGACGGGCCAGTCTGAGAGTTTTAATTCAATTCAGCATTCTTGTTAAAACATTAATCATAAAGATAAGTGCTTTAAGCAACAGAATGTTTGTTTAATACTGAATAATTCTTCTAAAGAAAATTGCATTTTAAATTTACGAGTCTATACCCAAGACCCCCTTCATAAGAATGGATCATATGCTGAGCCATGTAATATAACAAGCATCTAAAACGTAAAGCTTCATTGACTGACTATAATTAAGAATGTTCTCAGTGTAAAAGAGGGAATGTTTAGTACTGTACACAAGAGCTATGATGAAGGACTTAGGTCCTGATTGATCTCCGGGCTATGACTAAAGTCCTGAAAGTCTTTGTCATCAGTGGGAATTGAATAGGGCCCTTAGCTCTGATTTCAGCTCACTGACTCCAGAAGGTCTGTCACAGGTCTCAATAATTGCATTTAACTTCAGTAACTCTTGGCCCTTGTTGAAAGCTAGATTTATGGAGCTTAGACAAGGCATTTTTCAGAACCAGGAATGGTAGAAAGTGTCAGTCCTCTGGATCTATTTTATTCAAATAAATCCTTTTTTAAAAGCCTCCATTCCTCCTGAGCATTTAAAATAACATTTATGAGTATAGACAGTTTACAGATTGTCCATTGAATCAGTTTGTACAGTTCAGTGGAGACTATCCTAAATTCTTGGCCATCTTTTGTTGCTTCTTTCACTGCAGGCTGTCTATTTTTGCAAAAAAAATTGTACATTAAGAAGAACATATATGGATACATATCTGTGTAGATAGTTGGTCAGTTTAAAGATTACCATCTATGGGTATATAAAAAGAAGAATATGTGTGGTATTGGTAATAAGTTTGTAGTTCAATAAAGTTGTTATATGTTGCACATGGTTTCTTGTATTCAGTTCATGATATCTATGAGAATGGGGTGTCATTATCCAACCATCACAAGTACTGTACAATGTCTTTGTACAGGAATGCAATACGGATAACTGAAACAATGCTGATTATAAACCTTTGAGAGGCAGAGACCACGTCTACTTATGTGTTTGCAATGCACCCAACAAACTGGGTTCTGAAATGAATTGAGAGCTTTGAATGCTACTGCAATATAAATATAATATCTTTTTATTGGTTTTGTATCTAAAGTTATAATAACATTTAAAAAAAGGACACAAAGCTATGCAGAAAGCTATTCAGAAAATTCAGTCATGGAAATCTCAGCCAGTCTTAACAGGTGGGATGGAGTCCAGGATGAAGAGCGGTACCTCAAATAACAATCCCAAGGTCTTTCAAGGTTTAAAGGATTATCATTTTTAATTGCACTCAGAAGTTAATTCCTCCATTCTGTTTATGAATACATAGAATTTAAAGGAAAAACAGAAACTGTTTCAAGGTCACCTTGCTTTCTACAAAGAGTACATGTATTTCTAAGCATCTATTATAAGCAACTATTCTAAACAGAACTGAACCTGTTACAAATGTTTTCCCATTATAAGACCCTGTTTTCAGTTGCTTTTAACTTTGCCAAACAGTTTGGGCTGAAATGCCAGATGTCTGCCTTAGACTGACCTTTTCTGGAAAATTCAGTGCACCGGATGGACCAGCTCTGGAGATGACTCAGTACCGAAGGAGGCTGTTGTCTGTAGTATGCCTGACTCATTTGTTGTAGATGTGGGAAGGTGTATGCTGAATGAGGCAAGTGATTATAGGAAGAGAAAGGAGGGTATCATAGAATCACAGAAATGTAGGGCTGGATGGGACCTCGAAAAGTCAGCAAGTCCAGCTCCCTGTGCTGTGATAGGAACAAGTAAACCAAGACCATCCCTGACAGGTGTGTGTCCAACTGGTTTTTAAAAGCTTCCAGTGAAGGGTACTCCATGACCTTCCTTGGAAGCCTATTGTATAGATTAACTATCCTTAAACTTTTTAGGACATTTTTATCCTAATATCTGTCCAAAATCTCCCTTGCTGCAGATTAAGCCCAATACTTCTTGTCCTGCCTTCAGTGGACATAGAGAAAAATTGATCACTATCCTCTTTAGGACAGCACTTAATATATTGGAAGACTTATCAGGTTCCTCTAAAGTCTAAACATGCCCAGTATTTTCAATCTTTCCTCATAGGTCAGATTTTCTAAACCTTTTCTATCATTTTTGTTGCTTTCCTCTTTACTCTCTCCAATTTGTCCACATGCTTCTTAAACTGTGATGCCCAGGATTGGACACAGTACTCCGGCTGGGGCTTTACAAGTGCAGAGTAGAGCAAAACAATTACCTCTTGGGTCTTACATACAACTTTCCCATTAATACACCTCAGAATCGTATCAGCCTGTTTTGTAGCTGCATCGGACTGATGACTCATTCTGTTTGTGGCCCACAGACCCCCTTCAGCAGTACTACCACCTAGCAAGTTATTCCCCATTTTTTTTGCATTTCATTTTTCCTTCCTAAATGGAGTACTTTGCACTTGTCTTTACTGAACTTCATCTTGTTGAATTCAGACCAGTTCTCCAATTTATCAAGATCATTTTGAATTTTAAACCTGTCCTCACAAATACTTGCAACCTCTCCTAGCTCAGTGTAATCTGCAAGTTTTAAAAGCATACTCATTACTTCATTATCCAAACCATTAATGAAAATACTTAACAATACCTGACCCAGGACTGACTCCTACAGAACCCCGCTGGATATACCCTCCCAGTTTGACAGCAAACCATTGATAAATATGTACTCTGTATGATTAAAGATGACCATTTGTTTCATTGATATTTCCACTATTATAAAATTGCAACAAATCTTGTATAAAGTGTATCATGTAAGATGTCAATGGAAAAGTTACTATCTATCAAATATGATTATTCTGATTAACTCCATGTATCATCTTTGTATCTGAAGTTGTGAATATTGGCTATGTATCCGTATCTTCAGCATGTGTTTGGTTCCTGGGTGATAGCCTCCAAGTAGATTTGTATCAAGACTAGACAGCTATGTTCTGATGTCCATTAAGGACACTCCACTCTCACAATGGGCCAGTGAAGAAACTCATCCCATTCAGATAGCTTTTCTTGTGGATGCCCCAGACAGCATGGAGCCAACAGACACCCCCTGTGATTCATCAAAATATGGAAGGGACATGTAATATGCTCATGTGACCTGGACTCCATCTTGGGTCAGGAACTTTCTATACACAAGGACTGTGGGCTCTGTTTGGGCCAGTAAATTTCTAGGCACATGGCAAAGGATACAAAAGACCTCTGAGACATCTCCATTTTGCCTCTTTCCTGCTTTCTCTGGACTGTGAATTTACAACTAAAAAGGAACATCCTGAACTATGGACTGAGGAGCTTCCAACCTTTTGGAAGTTATCAGAGAGACTTTTGAAAAAGTCTATTCCATCACTGCTACAAACCTCATATAAAGACTTTGCAATCATTTGTATGTATATGATCTATTAACTGTTTGTAATTCTCTTCTTTCCTATTATTAAAAAAAATAGTTAGTTTATTAAGGATTGGCTGATGGCAAGCTATTTGGGTAAGATCTAAAATTCACACTGACCTGATCCTCTGGGATTAGTAAGAACCTCACATATGGTGACATAGGTTTTCAATAATCCCTCACCATATTTGACCTGTTTGTCTGGGTGTGAGTCAAGCTGGAATGCCTAAGGGAGACTGTATCTGGCTTTATGTTAACCAGTTTGTTATTATTAGAAGTTCTTTGTTATTGTTTGATGACTCTAGTTATAGAATAAACCACCAGTTTTGGGGGATTGTCTGCCCTGTTTCTTGCAGTCCGCCCTGAAAGTGGTATTCTCAATGTGGTCCATTCCAAGCACCTGGGCACAAACTACTCTTTGAGCACTGTCTTTCTACCAGTTGTGCACTCATCTTTATAGAAAATTCATCTAGACCAGTGGTTTTGAACCCTTTTTCATTTGTGGGCCCCTAAAAAATTTCAGATGGAGGTATGGACCCCTTTGGAAATCTGAGACAGTTGGCTGACCCCCAGGGATCTACAGACCACAGGTTGAAAATCACTGATCTAGATCACATTTCCCTAGTTGCTTATGAGAATGTCATGTGGAGATGTATCGAAAGCCTCATAAAAATCAAGGAATATCACATCTACTGCTTTCCCCTCCTCCACGAGTTCAGTAATCCTATCAAAAATTAATTTGGGGTAGCATGTTTTATTAATGACAAATCTATGCTGACTATTTATTATAACCTTATTATCCTCTGCTTACAAACTGATTGTTAATTAATTTGGTCTAATATCTTTCAAGGTATTGAAGCTAGTCTGATGAGTCTATAATTCCCCATTGTGACATTAACGATGATACAATCTGGATTGTTGGACAGCTGTGTCCCCTCAATTCTCGAACCTGGGGTGACTTTTACACTGATTCACTGTGAAAGAAACCACACCCAGCTCACGCCCAGCCTTCATCATGTAAATTACCATGAGCTATACTGCCAGAGTGCATCAGAAAGCCAGCCTGACACTCTTGAATTATATTGCAGAGCAACACCAGGAAATTCCCAGTCACAGATTTTCCCCCAAGAATGTGTATCTTGTGCTGCCAGTGCCCTCCTGGACAATACAAGCTCATATAAAGTCCATCATGTCGTTAAATGAAAAAAATACGCGCAAACCTTGTTAGATCAAATGGAGTTTCCCCAAACACTACAATCCAAACACACACTGGTTGAGATGAAACAAGTTTATTATCTACAGAGAGAGATTTTAAGTGATTATAAACAATGAAACATAAAAGTCAGAAGTGGTTACAAAGAAAAAAGATAAAACGCATACTAATACCTAATTTAACAAGCTAAAGTGAATTCAAAGCAAAGGATTGCTCTCAACACATGTTCTAGAAGACTTACTGGCTTTTCTCATTCAGGAGTCCCCATCTCGCTCAGTTCAAAGAGGTGTTGTCGATGCCATGGATAGATAGAAAAGAGGAATATTCTGAGGCCTCTGATCTCCTTTTTTACAGCTCTCTTTTCTTTGAAAACTCATCATCAGATGAGGTTCAGGAGATGGAGTCTGTTTGTGCTTTTCCATTGCCTGCTTTTCCATTGCCAAGAGTAAATTTCTCACTCACATCCTTCTTCCTGCCAAAGAATGGCTGCTTAACCAGATTATAGTCAATATGATTATGCTGACACCTGGTTGAATTTCTGGCTAGCCTTTTGTCTCTGGCAGACTGGATTGCTGAATCTGCTCTCCTTTTACAGCCTGCCTTGACCTTGGCATTATCAGGTGGCTACCCTGAGCACGGACAGGTCACAACTTAAACCGGACTTTTCCTGGGTGCTCAATAACTGTGTTCTTCAGTTTCTCTGTGCCTGCCTTAAGACATGCCTGGGGTCTGACTTCCAGAAGTGCTGAGCACTAACAGCTGCAGTTGGGGTGAATGACTGATCTGCTTTGAACATATGAAGTGCAATATCATGCTAAATGCACTGAAAAAAATCAGGCCCTAAGTGTCTCAACTTGGGCACTCAAAAGTACTGGATACTTTTGACCTTAATGGCTGTGCATCAGCCCCATCTGTGAAATGCGGATAATAAAAACCTCCTCATCTACCAGGGGTGTTGTGACGGTCAATCAATATTTATCAAGCACTCAAATACTATAGTGATGAGTGCTATGGAATAATCCATGAGAAAATTAATTATTGTGGTTTCAGTGCAAGGTTTGAATAGTGTACAATAAATAACACACGTTGAACAATGAAGATAAAAAATATGGAATAGCTTGTTTATAAAGTGAGTACCATCTATCCAGCACACTGAATGAAGCAGGCAGCTGGTATCACATAATTAAACACTATCATAATTGATGTGCTGCATCCATGGCACTTACTATAGGACTCACGTATACATCCTGGTGCCCAAGATTGGTTTCAAAACCGAAGTCTCAATATTTAAGCCAAAGAATTCTTGTAACTGTTACTACTAATAGTAACTGCTCTTTGTGTGTGCCCATCCATCCTCTTTGACAATGTAGGCAAACCCATTCACCTCACAAAACCCCATTCGGTTCAAATGTGGCTCTACCTGTGCAGTTCTACTTATATGTAGGACAAAATCACTGTTGTGTACTGTAGAAATGGCTATTCCATATTCAAAGAAGTTAGAGAAAGGGTGGGAGCGAGGTAAATAGATTAGAAACCACAAAGAGCCTGAGGGTTTACTTATAGTGTTAATTTATTTTCTGCAAGAAAGGGGATGGTAATTAAGCAGAATTGGCAGATGATGAGTCTAAATGACTTAGCTCATTTGTTTTCAAGTCAAAATGTAAATGTGAAACTGAACTTGAAGTGACATTGTGGGATGACAACTGGATATTGTTTGGATAAATGTTACAAACTCACCTTGCTCTGTCATGCTCATTCTTGCTGCTTCCAAAACCAAAGGCTCAATCTACTGCATAGGAGCATGGGCAAGTGACTAGCAGTGGAGAGAGCAATAAGGGCTGTACTTGGAAGGGGTCTCAACTGCTGGTCAATTTACTCTGTTAATTGTATGGATGTGGTGAACTCAGAAGAAATTACCCAAATACGTACAAAGAAAAAATGTGCTACTACTACCAGTGAATTTACAATGGTGTGATCAGGAGCATAATTAGCCCTTCAGTGAAGAGAAAAACCTTGCACCGCACTGGGTTTTCCAAAACCATTCCAGTGCAAAGCTTTACTATGTGGTATTCATACCCATTGTCTTCAGATTTGTATGTCAGATGAAGGTTAAAAGTAAGATCTGACAGTCTGAGTAAAGAACATGTAGTCCAGCATGAAAACAAAATGGTAAAAAGGGCCATATCAAACATTATTGATCCAGTAATAGAAGCAGATGAACACTGCTATCACTTTATTTATAAAGTGATAAACAAAAATAAGCTTGTGCCAGCTAAGTCAGCCTATATGACATAACCAAAACTGTGTAATCAATCTTATTCCATAGTGACTTGAATGGCATCTTCCATGTGGCTTGATATCCCAGTTTTAATTAGAAAAAAAATTTGTAAAGACATTTGTCAGCTCTCCGGGGTCAAGTAATTGCAGTCTTCAGGCCGAGCCTGTAGTCAAGCTTCCTTCGCAACCACTGTGAGAGCACTAGAAAGTTACACTTTGTGTAGCTGTAAGTGACACTAACTTTGTGTCCCACATAAACTTATTTGTTCATAACTCAAGGTGCATAACAAACAGTAGTAAAGTATTTTAAAAGCCATAGATAATGATGCACTTTCAACTGACTAATTAAATGAAACGGAAAAACAAGAGAGAGAGATGAAAGGGTGAGAGAGAGAGAACCTTTCAGGTGAACATAATTTTTCTCAAACCAAAAAATATGTTAGGGGGACTCAGCATACTTTTTGTTTGTTTTAATTAATTACATCTCTGGAGGACAACCAAATAACATTTTGTTCATATGAAATGTCAACACTACTTCATATAGCTTGTCACCATGTTCTTGTTCCATTTCATTTATTACAACTCTAGTTATTGTACTATACTTATCTATTAATTCTGGTAGTATATTTTCTTCAGAATCATGATACATTTTAGTCATGCTTTTAGGTTTATACCTATTTATTTAAGCAGGACTCCATTTACTGGTAACCTGAGTAGAAACTGAGAATTTATTTGATATTCCACACAAGTCTATTGGGTTTTGATGGGAAAGATTGAATCTTTGATACCCAGGACACAGCCACAATGGACCTCTTAAATATCAAACACCAGATGAGGAGAAACAATGCAATCATTAAAAATAAATAATATTCAGCTTTATATTTTTAAACAAATATTTTGTTTTCTTTAAAAAAACAAAAAAACAAAGAGCATTAGAATTAGATAGAAACCCCAAAAGAGCCAGTGATTTGGGCCTGATCCAAAGACGCCTGTAGTCGATGGGACTCTTTCCATAGACTTCAGTGGGGTTTCACTCTGAATCTTAATGACTGTATAGATTTTTTTTCTTTTAAATTTGTTTTGGGAGTGAAGGAAAGACCACTGAAGAGTTATAACCCTCCACAGAAGGATCTGCCAGATCCCATAGGGATTTGGGAAATCAGCATTAGAATACAATACAGTATTCCATCAGTCTCCTTCTTTAGCTTTCATTTTTGGCTTCAATAAATTCATGTTTTGTGGGGACATTTGGGAATATTTCTGTGTTTGTCAGAGAAAAAAAAAACCTCAATCAGTCTTTGAAGTACCGGTAATTCAAATCATGACGAGGTGAAAGAATAAAAATTTCTTAATTCGAGGTGTGGTGAGATGGGAAATCTCTGCATTTTTAATGAGTATTGTGTGCATGCCTGTGGGTACGTCTACCTTGCAATTAAACACCCACAGCTCCAGCCCAAGCCCCCATGTCTATGCTGCTGTTGAACAGCCTTGTAACCCAAGTCCAATAAGCTCAAGTCACCAGTCACTGGTGTTTAATTGCAGCATAGACATAACCCACCACAAACACAGGATACTTGCTATGGAGTGAAATGGGGCTGTTAGGGGAACTAAGCAGGAAAGCCATCACAATAGCCTAGCTCAGGAGCATCCCAACAAACATTCACACACAATACCTAGGTTAATAGCTGTGAAGAGGGAGCTCCTCAGCTCCAGCCCTGAGGACAGAGCTATTTTGTCAAGGCTGAGAACCTAGAGATCAAAAGACAATTCAGTTAAAAGATCTGCCCTGCAGAAAGGTGAGGGGGGGAAGGAAATAACTGTCAGTTGCTGCAGGCTGACAGTGACTGATGGCCAAGATCTTCAGCAAGCAGGCTTTCACTTAGTCCCCATGGGAATGGAGGGCACCAAGGTTAAGTCATGTCTACTTAGAAGCTTCAGGGGACTGCCAAGAGTAGATAAAACAGATAGAGAAATAGATTGAAAACAATAGAGAGCCCTGAGTGCTACTTACCTCCTAGCCCATGAATCACCACTTGTTTTAAAGAAGCTGTTTCTGTGACACTGCATCTTAGTAATGTTCAGGCTCCAGAAGGGAAATTCTTGCAGTTGCCAAAGCTGTTGGACCTGCTAGGTACCAGGGTTGGCGACTAGAAGGATGTAACTTGGAGAGAGGTGGAGTTGAGGGAGCAAGGAAGGGAGGGAGCACAGAATCCCACCACACAGAGAAGTGGAGGCATGGATCTGTCACTTGAAATGGATGCACTCAGGGGACTATAAAAAGGGTCTCAGGTGGGGAAGCCTGCCCAGGGACTCTATCCCAGGCAGGAAACATTCTGATTGCTTCGGGAATTAATGGACTTCAGACAGGCAAAGGCAATTTGGCTTTCAGCGAATGAAGTCATCAATATGGGGAAGAATTTTAATCCGGAAATCAGTGGGGAGTGGTAGTATAGCAGGCAGCTATAAGAAGGCGCACTTAGATTGCATGTTTTGAAAAGAGAAAGGAACAAATGGAGCACATGAGTTTTCTTTCAGTTTTAAAGCACCATTTCCAGTGGGATGATTATTGTGAAAGTCATTGTAAACTGACCAGAAGAACAGCTCTGTGTCGCTCCAAAAGCTTTCTCTTTCACGAGTAGAAGTTGGTCAGATAAAATATATTACCTCACCCCTCCTTGTCTCATTGATAGTTACTTTAGACTATGTTTCTGATAAATAGAGCCAACATTCAGCAAGAAATAATAGGAATGAATTATTTAAAGGATATGAGGTTTTAGCAAGAGTAGTTTTAGCTAGAAAAATCCTAATGTTAATATACATAGTATTCTGGCTAGTTCATAGCTAAAGATATTATTGATAGAGAAGTTGGGGTATAAACACTATCCTCTCTTTGGGTGAGATTATCTTAAGGAAAAATAGGTCAAATAAGACCTACATAAGCACTATATTTCAAGGAATTTCTACTGTGGTTGATTAGAGCTGGAATTAAACTGCCAGAACTGTAGGCTGATGAAGATAAGTTGCTTTGAACTGAGAGAGAATAGAGGGGAAATGAGATGAAAGGAAGAGACCACTGGGGAGGGAGAGAAGAGGAGAGAAAATCCTTTGACCTTTTTCAGGTGTTACTGGCATGGTTTATGTGATCTTGATTTTCAGTAACTACTTACCCTCTATTAAAGCCCAGGAATTTATCTCACTTTGCACTCCTAGAAATGTAAGGATTTTTTTAATTGCCATGTTTTTATCAGTAAAATTTTCTAAAAGGCATAATTGATTGACCATTGTTCTTACAGGTGAAAAACCTTATAATCCAATAGCAGCTAAGGGTTGCATTAATATTTGAAAACGGCACTCCCCATCATTCATATGTCACTTCTGGGCTCAGGACAAACCACCACTTACCAGTTGGGTGTAAGGAAACAAAAAGGTTTTATTTAGCTTTGATGTAAGCCATTATATATAGCAGGCTTCTTCAGCACCGGCAGCGTAGGTCACAAACCAATAGTCCAGTATCAGAGCTACCTTCTTTTAGGGAGGCTCTAACAGGCCACAGTCTCTCAAGCCCTTCCTAGCCCAGCTAGGCCTCTCTTACAGAGCAAGAGTTAGGGTACTCTTCTGCTCCCCAGTGAGCCCCCAACGGAGCTGTGTGCTTTCTCCTTTTAATCCTTCCCCACAAGCCTGGTGCTTGCTGCAGTTATAGCAGGATAGGGTTGACTGAGTCCACAGCAATTTGCTAATCTTTTCCTAGCCAACGTGCAGTGCTGTTGGGAAAAAACCAAACAAACTGCAAATGCAATTTTAGGTTGCATTAACCGAGGCATAGCATGGAAGTCATGGGAGGTGACAGTACCAATTTATTTGGCACTGGTTAGGCCACAGTTGGAGTATTGTCTCCAGTTTTGGTCACCAATGTGTAGGGTTGCCAGTTTTGGTTGGATGTATTCCTGGAGGTTTCATCACATGACAATCTTGAATTAAAGATTAATCTTTAATTCCTGGAATCTCCAGGGTAATCCAGGAGAGTTGGCAACCCAAATGCACGGAAAGGATGTAGAGAAACTGGAAAGGATCCAGAGGGGAGTGACAAAATAATCAAAGGGATGGAATGTAAGCCATATGAGCAAAGGCTGAAGGAACTGGGTATGTTTTGTTTGGTAAAGAGATTAAGAGGGGGACATGACAGTCTTCTCCAAATACTTGAAAGGCTGACAAAAAAAAAAAAGATAAAGAAAAGTTGTTCTCTCTTGCTACAGTGGGCAGGACAAGAGGCAATGGGTTCAAACTACAGCATAGCAGATTTTGATTAAATCTCAGGAAAAGCGTTCTAATTATAAGAACAACAGGACAATGAAACACACTGCCTAAGGAAGTCCTCCCTCACTGGTGGTTTTCAAAAGGAGGCCAGATAGCCATCTGTCTTGGGTGTCTTAGACTCAACAAATTCTGCATCTTGGTCAGGGAGTTAGACTAGATGACCCTTGTGGTTTCTTCTAGCCCTATGATTATATGTGGGGTTTGTATACCCCATCACAATTTATATCTCAGGAGAAATAGGAAGAGGAGTATCTTACCTTTCTGTGTCAACATAAGGGAGTTAGATTAAGAGGTCAAAAGACTATCCTCTATTTTCAAGTGCAGATACCCTAATACTTCTCGATCAGGGGACATAGGATTTTCAGCTTCAAGTTCAGGCCAAACATTTTCAGAAGTAGCCTCTGAATCTGGGTGCTTCATTTTTAGAGAGCTCAAACCAGGACTGTTAAAAGTAATTAGTTACCTTGGTTGCCTAGCATAAGACACTTCAAAAGGGCTTCATTTTCAGAGGGTCACTGCTCAGCACTTTCTGAAAATCAGGGCCCTTTAAGAAGTCTCAGCTTGACGTTGTTGTAACATTGTTTCATTTTATAATTAAAGTGACCCAACTCCATTTTAAATTAGTAGAGGTGTAAACTCATTGGGCCAAGGTGTAAAATGTTAACTGCTTTGTAACAACCTCCAGCCATGTATTACAACAAAATCTCTGTGAAACTTCATTTAAATAGTATCCATTCCTGTATTACAACAAAATCTCTGTGAAACTTCATTTAAACAGTATCCATTCCTGTATTGTAACAAAATCTCTGTGACAAGCACCGGGAGAACCCCAGCAGGTGTTAAGTACTAAAGGCAACCAAAATGTAATCAGTCTTTAACCTGAAGGCTTTGGTAAACCTGTTACTCGAAACTCAGTAAATTTCATTTAAGTAGTATTCAAACATGTATTGTAATGGGTAAGTCTTTGTCAACAGCAAACAGCACCTGGACAATTAAGAAAAATAAAATCAAGTTTCGCTGTGTAGGTTTTGCTGTGTCAGGGTGCAGCCCCCAATCACCTCATCGCTCTTAGGAACTTCATAATTGGCTAAAAAGTGGGCATATGGCTGTGAGGAAGAGAAATATAAGGTGATCACAAACAGGAAGTAAACTGGAGATGTCCCATATCTTGGAAGGGCACCAGAATAGCTCTACGTGCAGGCTTGATCTACCTACCGTCTCTCCCCAGTCTGCCGCTCAAAACCTAAGTATAGAGCGTGTGGCTGTGTAACCTGAGTGTGACGGTATTTTCCACTCAGATGAAAAACGCGGGAATCCTACTAATGGAATTGGAGTACTGCTTTGCTGCTGACAAACCTCACTGTTGCAGTATAAGTATAATAGCATAAGTATAATCCTATAGTGTAAGCTAGCTTTGTAAATATAATTGTATAGTTGTAATTGTGATTGTGTTTAAGTAGTTAAATGGTTGTATTAAATAAAAATGAATGGTGATTTTTTTTAAATTGTAATTGATGATGTATAGATTGTTGCAAGTAAAACAAAGTTGTATGCAAAGCAACCCTTGTCGCTCCTTATTTGAGGGATCCATATAAATCGAACCTGACAGCAAGCTGGTTCTTGTTGTCACCTCAGACATCAGGAAATGGAGGCAGCCAAAACCCATTTTCAAATGGTTTTCAAATGGTTTCCAATTTTCCACTTTTTCAAATCTTAAGCCGAATGCAAGATAGCTTTCACCTGGTTTTTCTAGATGCACACTCCCAGTTCCAGTGGAAGCTGCAAGTGAAATTCAGGTTTCTCAATATGGGATTCTCCAAAAATGTACTCATAATTAGAGACCTTTTGTAACAATGTTAGCCTTGGTTCTGTTTTACATATGCACGTTATAAATAAAAGAAGTTGGCTGTCAAACACAGACGCACAAAGAGGAAGAACAATGGAGTAGTAGGGAAGTGAAAGTAAAAAAGGACAAGAAGATGGGGATGGAAGTACACACACTTATTAGGAGAGAAAGAGCATTAATAACAAACAGTTCAAAATGTCGACATCTAGAATGCTAGTAAAAATTGAAAAACTTGCAATGCAAACATCTTCTTTCCCTGGCATGCAGAATGTCGAATTTCCAAAATTAACTCTTTCCAACTTCATTACACTGTAAAAGAAGCTTTGCCACACTGCGAAACAATCTTACCTTTGGACAATCCAGGACATTATCTCAAATAGCATGCATTATTGATAACAAGATGGGAGTAAATTTGAAGCAGCAACCCTGGAATTCATCAGGCACTGTGCAGCTGCAAGCCATACATTGTTTGTTGAGAGCCCAATCACAGATCCCCTCCACTCCTTTCCAGTTTGCTGTACTCTCAGCATCAACTCTATGACATTGAAAACCCTCTTAGAATTGTTGCCACCTGGTTATTAAAATGGAAATGGAGGGAGAACCACTCATTACCCAAATAAATTTATGCTCTGTTGCATGGTGTATGTTTTCTTACATTTTCCCCTTAGACGTGATGAAGCAAAATTTCTGCACTGTTGAATAAAATTGTTCTTCATTTCAAAAATCAATTTATATTTTATTATAAACAAACCCAATAATTTATATTTATACAGAATATTGACATTCTACAGGGATTGTGTTTGGGTTTTTTTGTTTGGTTTTTGCTTTGCTGTCTTGCACCTGTAATATCTTCAAGGAACATGTCTTTCAAGTACAGGACTGAAATTTTTTCATATTAATGAAGCTGAGATTAACTTGCTATTTTTGTTTACTTTTTTCATGTGTACTATCACTGCTTGATCATAAACGAGCTTCTGGAAATAAAGATTATTAATTGTTGCTGGATCAGCAGGGGAAACTGCAATTTTGGCTTAACAGAATAGTAACTGTAAGGTTTACTTTTAACAAAGAGCTAGATTGCCCCCAATTCACCAAAAAATGGGCAGGGATGTGGCTGTAGGGCAGAAAAACCAGTGAAACTTTCCAGTATGTATCTCACTATATGGCAGGGGTTGGAGAGGAAAAGCACTGAGCTGGCAAGGTGTGACCCTAAGAACCCTCAATGCCAATTGTTGAAGTGGTCATTGAAACAGAAACTCCCGACAGGCCTGACAAAATCACTACACCCAACACTTAATTTCATAGTATTTATCCAAATAAAGTTAAGTGAGACATCTAATAAACCTCTCTGCCTTGGTTCACATGTAAAATATACTTTGTAAGCCAATGCAATGGATGACAGTTTGCATACAGCAGCAGCATGATGATGTGAAGGCAACACGGAGTTAGCACACTGGGGAGTCTAGCAGAGAAAGGTATAAAATGATCCAGTGGCTGGAAGATGAAGCTAGACAAATTCAGACTGAAATAAATTGTAAATTTTTAATGGTGAAAGTAATTAACCATTGGAACAATTTACCAAGAATTGTGGTGAATTCTCCATCACTGATCATTTTTAAATCAAAATTGTATGTTTTACTAAAAAGTTATGCTCTGGGAATTATTTGAGGAACTTCAATGGCCTGTGTTTTCGGGAGGTCCGACTAGATGATCACAGTGGTCCCTTCTGTCCTTAGACTATAAATCTTAAGAAGGAAGACAATGTTCTTCTTTTCTTATGCCAGTCCTTTAAAGGCTTCCTGCAAAGTCTTTTCTTAGGAGGTACGGTATGCAGAAAGTGTAGAAAGTTTCACGCCTTCACCTCCCAATTGCTTGCGGGTTTTTTTAACCTTAAAAAGATCAGAAATATCAGTCTGCAGAGTCTCAGGCACCCCAGAACTGTGAACTGGGAGCTGTTCTAGTCCTTAATTGAAGGACTAGGTTGATGAATCTCTAATAAAGCTCTATTTCCTCATGTTCTAGGTAAATAAGTGCTATTTAAGAGTTGAATTTTAAGCACCCATGTTTAAGTGGCCTGATTTGTAGAGGTACGTAGTGCCCACAGCTCCCCTTGTGAGTTAATACCCCAGCATATGGGTCTAGACATAAAATGTGGATTTGGATCCATGTTTGGATCTCAAATCTACCTCCAAAGTTTGTGGCCACTTAAATCTGGGAATTTCGTTCAAGCTGATCTCCAATTGTTAAATTCCAACTACGGTAAAAAGGAAAGAAGAAAACAAACTGATTAGCCTGAGAGCACTTTAGAGCATTCTGCATAATTGTTAAATATATTTCATTTGGAAAGATAAATTTCCTTATTAGCAATGCATTAGCACTTAATAAATAAAGATGCAGCACTTTGATTTTCATTTTGAAGGAAAAGCCTTGAGCCATAGAAATCAATTGCTAAGTAAAGATGTAATACTGCAGCCAGTGACAGACAAATTCATTACGTGTTTGATTTCTTGTTCATGATAGTCAACATCTGAAACACAGTAAAGTTGACATGCAACGTATTTATGAATTCATCAGCTTGATTTTTCTAATGTGACCATATTTGAGACAGAATATGCACATCTTCCTGTTGCCATGGATATAAGCATATTGAACATGTGAGCAAAATGTTAGGGGTTGAAAACTGAAGTCAAACTGAAATTTAAAAAGTTATTTACGTTAGATCATATATTAGGTACTAAAATGCTACAGCGATGAGCACCATCCTGACCTAGAGAGATTAACAGCTAGATGAACAACGGTACAAGTGATTTAAGTAATGATTACAAAAGTGTGAGCAAACTTGCAAAGGCAGTTTTGTTTACTTTCATACCTCCCATGAAAATAAGAATGTGAGGATCATGTAATGATGATGAAAGGCATTCAAGCTTGCATTCAGCTGTAAAGGAAGCAACCTACAAGGACTTCTTGCCTAATTAAGGAAATGCTTCTCAGTTCCATGTATGAGCTTTATATCCTAGATAACATTTTGCCACTATCAGTTATTTCTTTGCCGTACAAAGAATGAGAATAAGGCCAGCTATGCTTAACTTAAATATGTATTATATATTCTTTACACTGTTCCTTGTAAATAAATGCTTTTATTTCTCATTCAAAAGTAATATGCCTGGAGTCCAAGTATAATTATCAAAATATATTGTGTCCTTCAAAAAGGAGACATGTGGAAGCTCCACTGATTGCCTAGGGCCCACAGTCTCACCAGATATTCCCAAATGAGGAGCAAAATATCTCCCATACCTGGCATTCTGCCACTATCCTGTCTCCCTTTCCCCAAGGCAGAATATGCTCAACGTGGTGGGGGAAAGGAGCCACCTTTGTCATATCACTAGTTAGGAAGATATCCCTCTGTCTTTCCAGTTGCTGTTTAAAAGTAGATGGGTCAAAGGTTCCCACATCCTTCAACACAGGCAAGTTTTCTTTTAAGGATTATTTTCTTACACTATGTCTTTGCTTGAGAGAAGGGATGGGTTTGTAGTTCATGCTCTAGATTGAAACCCAGGGGATCTGGTTTGGTTCCCACCTCTGCTGCTTAATCTATAAATCTTAGTTCCTGTCTGTAACTGGAAATAACAATACTTCCTTGCTCCCACCCTTTGTCTCTCTTGTCCATTTAGCTTGTAAGAAAATGGAGGCAAGGATTTTCTCTAGGTATATAGACATATAGGGTCTGGCAATATGGGACCAGGACCTCAGGTAAGACCTCCAAGTTTTGCTCTAAGAAATAATAATCCTCACAGGCCTGGTCTGGAACCAGTCACACACTCCATTGCATCTGCACCACTAGTCACATAAATCCTAGACCTGTTATAGCTCCTGTAGGATTAGTAACTGAGTGAAGAGGGACACTGCCAACAAATCAAGAGCAGCTGAGAGTCCTTTCCTCCTCTCAGCAGCTTTATAATGCCCCACTACAGACCTTTTTTGACATGGGAGGTCAGTAGCATGTCAACCTTTTTGCTGAGCAGGTCAGATTGGTGCAATATATCATAGAGAGAGGGGTATGCAATGGAGCATTGGAGTAGGAGGCAGGAACTCCTATGAAGTAATATCAATCTAATGATGTATTCAACATGTTTTCAATATTTAAAATTATATATGTTTGACAGTGTTCTTCCCCCACCAAAAATAAAAACAAAAAACCCAATCACTATTATTCATCCACATGTACCAAAGTTCCAGTCCTGATTTTGTTGGCAGCACCTTCTGTAGCCTTGGCAAGTCATGAATCATCTGCCTCAGTTCCATTATCTGAATAACAGGAGTAATAAGTAGGGCTGTCAATTAATCAAAGCATGAAGAGAAATACGAATGTTTAGCATATCTGACACGTAAATACTTTGCAATACCAGCTATAACAGTGCCATGTGAATGCCTGGTCTCACTTTTGGGTGACATTGTAAATAAGAAGCAGGCAGCATTATCTCCCATAAATATAAACAAACTTGTTTGTCTTCGCAATTGGCTGAACAAGAAAAAGGACTGAGTGGACTTGCAGTCTCTAAAATGTTACATTGTTTTGTTTGAATGCAATTATGTAACAAAAATAATTCTGCATTTGTAAATTTCACTTTCAGGGTAAAGAGATTGCACTACACTACTTGTTTGAGGTGAATTGAAAAATACTGTTTCTTTTTTACAGTGCAAATTTTTGTTATAAAAATAATATAAAATGAGCATTGTGCACTTTGTATTCTGTTATAATTGAAATCAATATATTTGAAAATGTAGCAAACATCCAAAAATATTTAACTAAATGGTATTATTGTTTAACAGTGTGATTTAACTGCAATTAATCACAACTATTTTTTAAAATCTCATTATTAATTACTATTTTGTAATCGTTTAACAGCCTTAGTAATAACAATACCTCACCGTGGGAGTTGTGAGGATTAATTAGATAATAAATGAAAATCATCATGTAAGTGTTGTGCATTTTGTGTCCTGCCAGCTTGCCATGGCTTGTATTTTGTGGTTTGCCTAGCTGGTTTCTGTAGCAACAGAGTTAGAATATTATGGGATAGCTCAGCCAGTTCTGGATGATCTTAGTTGTAGTTCAATCAACCCTGTCTGTGTGTTTCCATCTCTCCATGTCCCTGCGCTGGTTTCCCTCTGATTGTAAGTAGCTTCCAAGAATCCAAACATAACAGTAACAGTACAACTATTACTGTTCCTTGAAACTGATTTGGAAGTCTGAAAATATTGTGTTTGATCAGGTCTTAGTCCCTGCCCATGGGGGATAATAGTTTAGCAGTTGAAGGTTGTAATACTTTGGTTTAATTTCAGTTGTTGGGTTTAGTGTGTAGGTGCCAGATGATGTTGTTGACCTGTGACATATAGATCAGGCTAGATGATCTGGGCGTCCCTTTGGACCTTAAATTCTGATTATACATAGTACGTTAATTGTAATTTCAGTGCTATTTTGATTCTTCTGGATTCTCTACCCTTTTGTTGATTGCAAATTCAATAAACTCTTCCATAATGTCCCTCAGCCAAGAACTGCTGAAAAAGATCGATGTGAAAAGAACTGTAATTTGGAATAAATCAATGAGTTTGACAATGCAATAGCTGTATGATGCAAATATTTGAATGCTCTTCTAGTAGTATTTATTTGTATTATTGTAGCACCTAGAAACCTCAATCGTGGATCAGGGTTCCACTCCGCTAGGTGCTGTACAAGCACAGAGCTTACAATTTAAGTTAAGACAAGCGATAACAGGTGGATGCAACAAACAGTGCAGGAGTGGGGAGGGCACAAGAAAGTAAGGATAAAACACTACCAGTCAGCAATATGTACCTGCATTTTGCCAAATACTTTTTCTGAATCTTGCAACATATTACATGGTTTCTAAATCAAAAGCAACTATTAGTTTTACTATACATCTTCCTTTTTGCTTTTATGAGCCTAGTAAGGCGAGGAAGACTAGATTGCATTTTTGCAAAGGAGATCTTGTGTACCCAGTCGTGCCGGTCTTGCTAAGATGTAAAACACTGTACTTTTTGTGGTGCATATAATAAATCAATTCACAGGTTCAAACGTGCTAAATAGGCACATGCCACACTAAGGGGAACCACCTAAAGGAGAGCTACTAGGAGTCTTTCTGCCTCAGTCTCTCAGACATGTGCACCTAGTTCTTTGTATGATGCAGCCTAGACCCTACAGTAAGGTAGGTCAGATCTGCTGGACATTACATAGATGTGTCAGAGCTCCAGCTCATGTCCAGCCCTCATGCTGGCGCTGGATCACCATACGCCTCCAAACGAAACAAGGACAGAGCAGCCCTTGCATTCACAAGTGCATGAACAGATGTTCTGCCTAGCCAGTCTGTGAGCCATACAAAAATGGCATCTGTGCTTATTGCTGGCAGACCTGGTGGCAGCTCATGCCAAGGACCCAGGCCTAACTGAACACTTATGCATGCATAGCTGGAAACTGGTCTTGCTAGTGGGTTCAAATGATCAAAATAGGCATAATATGTTAGGTTGATAAGAATGTTTTTAGACTTTATAAAATGCTTGCAGGATACTGCATGTACTGATCTCACTTATAAACTCATAGCCCCTAGTATGGAAGTTATATTGAGGGCTTGCATTGTAAGCTTCTGTACTTGTGTAACACAAACAGGAAAAGTAGCATTAATTAAGGTAAAATGCTCACACTAAGGACAAGAATGGCCCATTGAAGGCAAATCAGGGATTGCTGAGCATCAAAGGAAAGTCTGCCCTGAGGTTAGCACTCAACATTAGCTTGACAACTCCAAACAGCTTGACAGGATCTTATCTGCTTATATGACCATCCACGTGCGACTCAGACTGAACTCAGTTATCCTTACAAAGCCTCAGAGAGGTAGGGAAGGACTATTCGTCCCACTTTACAGATGGGAAATGGAAGCAGAGCCAAAGGGCCATGTTTTAAGTCACAGAAGTCTGTGGTGGAACAGGAAAGAAGATCTGGGACTCCCAAGGACCTTAATCATTGGACCAAATTCCTCTATCCCTTCAGCCCCGTTGTGCCTGCATATAATGGCCAGCCAGGCTAAATTATTCAGGGTTTTCTTGGTACCATCTTTTAGGAGGTCCAATGCTGAAGCAATTCAAATGGAGGAAACTTAGATCGTAGCTATCAAAGACTGAACCAGGTTTGCAGAAGGAGAACTGAAACACTTTGATATCCAAGTGCCTTGGGACTCAAGTTCCAGGTATTTTTATTTGGTTTTGACAGTATAGTTGGTCTTGTTTTAAAAAACAACAAAAAAGAAGATTGACCCCTGTGTGAGTCACTTCAAATTCCAAGAAACATTTCAAAATTAAATGTCAGCTGCCTAATATAATAAGACTAGAATCCACAAATATGTACTTATTCTCTTCTTGGTATGGGGACTAGTGTTCTTGTCACTCTGCTAACCCAAGGAGTGAGCAGACTTATAGGTGATTTGGAGATAGGATTCTGTCCCTGCTAAAGGCCTATATTATGGTTGCTCTATATAAATATATCAGGGGGATTAACGTTAGGGAGGGAGA
>ML675606.1:6340596-6441660 GCA_007922155.1 Mesoclemmys tuberculata
AGCAAAGCAGTCCTTCGCCCCGGCCCTCTGGCAGGGCGGGCGAGCAACTGTCAGTTTAAGGGCCCGGTCCCCTGGGGCAGGGGCCGGCAAGCAAACAGTCTAGAAGCCTGCTCCCTGAGCAGCAGGGCAGGAAAACAAACAGTCTAGAAGCCTGCTCCCTGAGCAGCAGGGCAGGCGAACAAACAGTCTAGACGCCCCGGCCCCTTGGGCAAGGGCAGGCAAGCAGAAAAGCAGTTCAATCGCCCGGTCCCCTGGGCAAGGGCCGGCAGGCGGACAAGCAGTCTATGAGGCCTGCTCCCTGGGCATCAGGGCAGGCTGAGGCGGGCGTCTCCCAGCCGTCTGGCTGGCGGGATAGGACTCTCCCTCCCTCTCACTCGCTGGCACAAGTGCGGGTATAGGGGGGGGGGAGGGGGACGCAGGCCCACCCGTCTCCACTGCGTCCCAGCCCAGGGCCCTACCAGTGGCACCGTCAGTACCACTGGTGCGGCGGGGATCCAGCCGCAACACGCCGCGGGGTTTGTGCCCCTTTTCCGGCCAGTAGGCCTGGCTGCCCCTGGGCCACTTCCTCCCCGTCCTCCCAGGAACTGACCCCGAGCAACCCGGGAGCGGGGTGCACGGCCCACGGCTGGCTCACCCATCCGTCGGCAAGTCCTCAGCGGCCGGCAGTTCCTCAAGGTCCATGTGCTCACTGGGGAACGTGGCCTCTGGCAACTCCTCGAGGTCCGGTCCAGCTTCCGGGGGAGCAGCCGCCAGCAACTCCTCGGGCAGCTCCTCAAGGTCTGGCCCGGCCTCGGGCGGCTTGACCCACCAGGTGGGGTCTGGTTCCTCAGGTCCGGCTGGGGCTGCCGGGAGGGGCGGCTGCCCCTTAGGGCCCGTCGGCCAGTCCCAGTCTCCAGCGGGCGGAGGGCTGACCCACTCCCGGTCTGTATCCCGGGACCGGCGGGGCTTCGGCCCGGGGCGGCAGGCCTTCTCTTCCCTGGCCGGAGCCCAGGGCAGCAGGTCTGCTTCCCACTGCTGCCTCCCTCTTACTGAGCTCTGGGGCTGAGCTTTTATCCTTCCCCTTCCTGGGGAAGTCCCGCCTCCCGGGCCCGGATTGGCCGTCGCCGGTGGGCCTATCCGGCCTGACCTGCGGGGTTGACAGGCGGTCCGGCGTGCTGGCCCAATCCCAGCTTGTTGCCGGGCAGATTTAGTGGGTGCCTCGCCCTGCTGGTCTACGGCTCGGCTCCCAGCAGTCCCTCCCTCGGCTCCCCGTCTGGGGGCCAGCCGAGGTGCCCTTCTACAGGCTGCAAAACAAGGATTTTTGCTTTTCCACATGGGATAGTGTAACTGAACTCCACAATAAACTTCCTTTGTAAGACATTGCGTAATATCTGTTAGTCATTTTACTTGAATGTGTGTATTCAGATATATCGTAGAGAGTTCCATTTGAAAATTAACAGTGCTATAGGATAAAATTGTATTTATATTGCACCACTTGGGACTTTAACAAGTGACCTTTGAGGCCATTGGGAGTCTTTCCATTGACTTCAGTGTGACTCTAGGGTCTGTGTCCATATTACTTCTAGCAACTGCCAGCTACTGATCAGACCAGAGCTCCATCTAGTCCATTATCTTGTTTCTGACAGTGGCCAGTACCAGATGCTTCAGGGGAAATATCAGAACCCTGCAGTAGCTAGATGTGGGATTATTGACTTCCTACATTAGAGACCTGATAGAGATTGGCTTAAGACCTGAAGCGTGAGGTTTAATATCCTCACCAAATTAACATAATTAAGACAAATCTGGATGTTCCTTATAACCAAATAAGAATCCAATCCCTTTTTGAATCTTGCTAAATTTTTGTCCTCATCAGCTTTCTTGGGCAATGAATTCATAAATATACTAAACAAAGATGACAGCCTATCCAGATGAGGATTTTAAATCAGTTTTCATGATCAAACAGATTTTTACCCCCACTTCTATAATCTACACACAAAGGAATAGGATTCAAACCATTTGGAGGCTGATGTGGCCAAAGTAATTTTTTTCTATAAAATTTGATGTAAATTTAGAGGAAGGTTTCCTGATTTATGCCATCTTAAAAAGAGATGGGTTCTTCAGAGACCCAAAAGTCTTCCAACCGTGCCACTTTGTAGTAAATAAGTGTAGGGAAAGGGAAAGTTAAAATTGGTTTTAATGAATTCCTCCTGTCCTGTACCAGTGCACAGACTTGAGACAAAATTCCCAGCAGGAATATATTGGCATAGCTCCATTGACTCCATTAAAATCTAAGTTTAAAAGTTATTAGCATTTTAAATAGAATCAGAAAGGACTTGGAGGTTCTGACAAGCTTAAACTACCACACTGTATGACTGCTGGAGAGCAGAGATGTTCAACAAAAGTCAGACTTTTGTCCTTTTGCTTGCACATAACCCTCAAAATATCAGCCATTTGCTACTACATGATAGCAAGGGCATGTATCAAATTACTTGTGACTATTCCACCAGAGATCAGCTTAGGGTCTTCAGACATATTCCTACCCTTTAGTTAGCATCATCTTTCTATCCATTAGCTTATTTTGCTGCTCTGTACTGAGTTTGTGGGTCATAGTCCAGTTCCTGGTAAGTCGGTGTCCATATAATCAAAGACCACCACCACAATAAGGAATGGAAGCATCTGTCTATCTTAGTACCACAGAAGCTCAGTGCTTCCTCAGCCTGGCCATGGTCTGCGAGAAGCTCAAAGATTAACTTCTCCTCTCAGACACTGAAATTGTCCCTTTAAGTGTACATTTTCAGCAAGTCTCAGAGCCTGGCTGCACAGACTTGGGTTCAAAGCCAGCTGTACAAACATTCAGGCTCAAGCTCTGAAAAACATCTCCTTTCCTAGGCTTCAGAGCCCCAGGATCTACTCAGCTGTTTATAGCACCCTAGCATGAGCCCCATAAGGCTAGGTCTATCAGCCCAGGTTCTGAGATCCACAGCCATGGGTTTTAAAATGCAGTGTAGACATACCCTAAATTGCTTTTGAGCTCTAGAGTCTGTCAATCCAGCACCCTTCGTTAGAACTAAAATACACTAAAACAAAACCACACCTCAGCTGTCATAGGACAGCCCTACCTAGAGCACCCACTTGAGGCATGCAGTGCCACAATATGTGCCCAGTCTCAGTCACCTCTCCCAGGTAACCTAATGACTGCATTTCAGGTTCTCTTACTTCAATAGTACCCATTTTTGGAGCAGAGGGGCAGATCAAAACAAAAACCTTGTGAAAGTCACTCCATAACAAAAGATTCCCAACATAAAGTCCATTTATCACTCCCAGAGAATACAAATCCTTAAAATCCCAGAAATCTCATCCTTTGACATAACAGATTCTGCCATCTTCCACCAAGCATCTTTGTTGGTCCTTCTCCGTTGCTCCACCAGGACAGGCTCCCCAGCCCTTCCAGATAGCATGCAACCCCACTCTTCCCAGAAGAGCACACTCATGCAACATGGGCAAAGCCTCTCTGCTGGGAGATAATCTTTAACAGGGGAGCATCTCTCACTCCCCCAGCACATCTCTTCAGCATGGAAACGTCAACAGGTAAGTCTTTTCGCTACTCCCCTGCCTTCAGCTCCCTCCAGCCTTCAGCTTCGGCTCTCCAGCTTATAGCTAGCAGACATCTCCCTCTGATGCTCCTCCTTCACACAGGAAATCAGTCAGCAAACATCTCTTGCTACCCTTCTTACTTTCATTATTCCCCCCCGAGAAGCATCTTCCAGCTCTGGCAGCTGACTTTTACTCAGGCAACTTTGATTCACTCAGTCTTCCTGGTCCTTTTTAGCCCTTCAGCTGTCTCGCCCTCTTAATTGGCCAAATGGAAGTACCTGTTCTAGCACAGAGGTGCTAGACCTACTTCATTTTCAGGGGCCAACCACCCTGGGACCTATGCCTTTCTCCAAACTACTATTCTATCAACTTCCAGGCAAGACAGAGGCTAGCCAGTGACAAGTGATTCACTTAGAAACGTATATTCATCGTATTGCTTCTTTAAATCCATTTTGTACTCAAAGTCAAGGAAAGAAGTGCAGGTGGAATATCACAACTATTTTTTTTAAAAAAGAAACCAGTAATTCAACTAAATTGCTTTTCCAGAAAACAAAGAAAAAAGACACTAGGGAAGCACCCAAGGCAGTCGTTTCATCCGTCCCACAGCTGCAAATACATTTGATTTTTCTAGGGCTAAGTCAAACTTGTGTCTGAATGCAGAAGTGCAGGAAACGTTAAACTGAAGAGTGCTTAGAAATTCAGGTTTATTGTCAGAACGAGATTAACATTTTTAAGGTTGTTATTCATTCTAGACTCATTTATTAGTATGACATCTTGATATATGTAATGTCAAGTTACAATGATTGCACAAGTTCCAGATTTAATTTTATAGCTACTGACTTTCTAAATTAAGAAAAAAATCTCTCAAAAAACTGACTCTTTTTTCCTTTGGAAAAAAATGTCATAGGAGGAGGTTGGCATTGTTAAAACAGGCATGTTTGTTACTAAGTTAATTAGAATTTCACAACAATATGATTTCTTAAAAATAAGTGACTATTTGCAAATATCACATGCTGTATCAGAGCACATTTTAAACTTCACAATCAACTCTTTCCAGGGAGCTGAATTTTTAAATCCTCCTATAAAAATGTCAAAAGCCAAGTTTAAAAGAAGGGCTAGTATTGTATGAGGTGGTGCAGTCTAGCAGAGAGGGCACTCCAAGACCCAGGATGCCTTGGAACTATTCCTGTCTCTGCCACTGATCTGCTATATCACCTAGGGCAAGTCACATCCCTTCTGAGTTCCTCACTTCATTTTATACAGCTACAGTGTAAGCTCTTTGGAGCCCAGACTACCCCTTAGGATATGTTTGTATAGTACCTAGCACAATGGGGCCCTGATCTCAGCTGCAGCTTCCAGGTGCTAATATGATACAGACATAGTAACAATGACTAACCTGCTAAATCATGTTTCCCAGTCTACAAACTAGCCGCAGGGGAAATGGGGCAAAGCAGAGTAGTGGTGGGGGTCGCATGACCTCGATCCAGTTTAATCCTCTCCTGCAAACCTGCTGCTGTAGGTAAAACAGTCTGGTTGGTCTTTGAAATCCACCTTCTGCGCCTTATCTACCATAGTTCCTAACTCATTTGGCCATAGGAGCAGTGTGTGTGTACTGGTCTGCAGGCTCAGGTATCTCTGCTCTCACAGCACTCAGTTCAGCTGCAACTGCACGTATCCTGACCTGACAGTCATGATGTGGACACCTCCTCCCAACCCTGAGATCCACGTTACCTTGTTATGATGGGCAGACAGGACAGAGGACATGCACATATACACAAAAGAAAGGAAAAGGAATCAAAATAAATAGGACAAAAAGAGAAGACAGAAAAGGATAGAAGTGGGGGGGGAAGGAGAAGAGAAAAAGAATGGACAGGGTAAAAAGGGAGACACAGCAATTGTGCCAGAGCATAGCACAACGGGAGGCAGAGGATGAAGCCTGCTAGAAACATTCTATGAGGAGGGATGGAGTTTCTGCACTTGTGTCTCACCCTCCTATAGATATTTCTCTGAGAGGGAGTGATCCTTTCACCTCCATCCCCCCTCTCATCTCTTGGGGTTATTCTGTGAGAGAGAGAGAGAGAGAGAGAGAGAGAGAGAGAGAGATAGCGCTGTGTAGGGACCTCAGGATTTGGTCCATCAACTGTAAAAGCTATGTAAATGAGATGATGCACATTTTGAGAGCCTAAGGGCTGAAAGTAAAAGCCTCCATTACTTTTTATGGGGCCTAACTCAGGTGTCTGGAAAAATTTCAGCAATATAGAAAATCAATGTAGATCTCATTTAAAGCACAAGAACCTGCATTTCATCCCTCAGGATCTTGGTATGAATCCTGAGCTGAAGAATATTTGAAGGAGCAGGGTCCTGTCTGAGGGATAGAGTGAGGATTGAGTGAAATGCTGAAGAAAGAGTCCAAATTCATACTTAGGTGTTTTCTTCAATCCGCAGACAGTAGGCAGAAAAGTCCTAGAAGACAGTGGCATAAATAAAATTAAAACCTGGGTAGCTCCAATTTAACTACTAATGATAGAAAGTAAATAAAATCTCTCCAGCAAAGGGATAGCGATTCCCCTTGACTCACAACCATCATCATTCAATGGTACAAACAATGCTATACATTCCATGCCATGAAAAATCACTTGCACCCTAAAACAGGGAAGGAAGAGAATATAGGTTTTGTATTTCATTGTACATTTTTAACAATTCTTTTTTATACTCAGTTTAGAGGTGGGATTGTTTGGGTTTTTTTGTTTGGTTGGTTGTTTTTCTAAATAGGAAAAAAAAAAGCCACAATCGCATTTATTGATCTGGGGTAAAATATTGCCACCTTTTTTATGCTGGTTAGTAACGTTTTCAGTGAGTAATCTAATTTGAAATCAATGGGATTGCTCATTGAGCAAAGTCTACTCATCTTGAACCAGGATAGCCAACTCTGGCATATTGGGAGTAATCTATAATTTAGGGGGTAGATAGAATCCCGACTGTACCACCCCAGAAGCCATGTGAGTCAGAAACCTATCTGAATCACAGTACCCCATCTGGTTACTTTACTCCCAATTCTGGGAGTAGAGGAACCAGGGGAACCAGAATTTCCTGTAGGTCAATAACACCAGCAAATGGCTACATAGTTGTGCTGTATTGCATTTTGAGAGGAGGAGCCAGTACTCCACCCACCCCTCTTCCACCTCTTACTGCAGCTTCGTGGTGGTAGAGGAGAATGGTGGATGCACAGGGCCCTTACCCTGCACCTTCAGACCCAAAGTCTGCATAGCCTGAACTGAGATATTAGGAGTGACAATCCAGTCCTTGATTTCAATGAGACTACCATTTGAGTAAGGGACCATCACTGAACACAAGGAATGCAAAAACTAAGAAATGGATAAAAGAACACACGTGTCAACACATATTAAATTATATCACTGACGGCAATGTAAGGTTAGGTTTTCTGATTCCTGCAAGAGAGGTGTGAGGCCTATTGAATAGGCCTATTAGGATCATCAGTCCATCCCCAGACAATGCAGAATTGGGCTCTACAGAGCACTTTCTAGACCTTGCAAAATAAGTGGCAAAACGGAAGTTTTCTTAAAATGACGAATCATGTCAATTTACTTTGCACAGCCCTAACCCTCAATTACTTACAAACCAAAATGCAAAGTCTGTCGGTTTTTGTTGTTCTGAGACATATTTAATATAGTCTGTTTTACTCGCTTGGACTGTGAATTGCCAAACTCCCAAATCTTTGGGTTTCTCATAAAAGTTAATATTGATTTTGAATTTCCTGGCTTTATTTTTTTGCTGTCTCCTGCTAACTACAACATTCTGATATGGATTTTTACCCGTAAGATACTGATATGTACTCTCAAACTTAACTTCAACCAAACGTAGCACCTTAAATAGAATGAGCCCAATTCATTTCTGCTGTAACTGTTTAGGAATTAACCCCATTTAACTCAGTTGCAGTTACACCACCACCACCAGTGAATATTGCCCATTCAAAAACTTGAAAAGCTTGCAATCTCTTATGCAAAATTGAGGATAAGATTGTGGCCCAATAGTAGATATCCATTCCCTCTCTCAATTGCTGTTCCAGCCACAAATAATCTAAAATGCATAGGTCTACTTCTTCCCTCCCATGCAAGTGGCCAGGCAGTGGATTCACTCATCCCAACATGCTGACCAGCATAGAATGGAACTGTAATCTGCTACGTGTCTGGTATGATTTCTCCAGAGCGAGTTCAGGCAAATGGGAAAGGATAGTCACTTTCTTCCTTGGGCACCACACTTTACTCAGGGCAGTACTTAAAGGCAAAATCTATTGCCAAGTGAATGCTAAGTATGTTTAATCCTGTCATTGGAAGGACTGACCTTATACGGTACTTCCTAACCTGGAAAGATATAGGACGTACAAGTACCATATTAAACAAAGAATAATGTGTCAAATTCTGCTTCCAGATACATGAATGTAATTACGAGTAAATAGCGTTTACTTAAATGGAGTTATTCCAAACTGGGGCTATGTAACCAAGAACAGATTGACCCAGAGTAGAACTAAATTACTGAATTCTACTGATTAGTCTGGAGTTTTACAAGAGAGTTTGTGAACCATAGAATAACCCAGTCTTCATGTTCTCCCCAGGCAGGGTACCTCATATTCAGTTTACAAAAGTTTGACTGTCTGCAGTCAGGCAGAGGCAGATAGACTAAGCATTACCTTGTTAGCATTTCTACCCACTTCCATGTGTATCAGTGAGAAATTAAACATGCATTTTGGTTTCATAACTGAGCCCAAGTGAAAGGGGAGGAGGAAGGGTGTGTTGTATTAGTGTATAATTGGAGTATAAACTATGTTGCCTCTACTTTCGTGGAAAAAAGTGTGCTATAGACTTTCTTTAATGTGTTCTTATCCCAAACTAGCCTGAGTAAAAGCATTTAATATGTATAGCATATGGATTTGTAATAATATGAAGAAAGAGCTACAACTTGAGGGCAGAATCTAGTATCAGCCAGATGAGACCTTCAGGGTCATAGACTATGCAAGGGTTTCTTTTTTTGTTAATTTGTTTCAATTTTCATTGGTCATCACGAGGTGTGGACTTTGCATGTTTATTACTACACAGGAGAAGTGGTTCAGCTTTGAGATAAGGAAGTACAGAGAATCTAACTATTTTGATGCTGAACCTTAACATATCCTTTTCCAGATTCTCCCAAAACGCTAATCTCTTCAAGCCTCATAGTCAATCCACTCTGGAAGTTTTTTCATATTTCCTGGAGTTCGTAATAGAGTTTCTCTAATGGAGTTTCACATCCAGATTTCTGCCAATTGAGTTCACTTTACTAACCCCAGGTGGGTCCAATCTGTTCTGCCTCTTAGACCAATCAAGGATATAATAGGCTAAGAGCCTTATTCAGCTAATAGAACTACTAGACACTTTCCTAATGTAAGGGACTGATTTCACAATTCTGGAGACTGTCTCCCATATTTCTAGTTTTGATGTTCCCCTAAAAACTATTAATAGAGGGAAATTTGAAATAACAGATCTATGAAAGAAATAACAGATCTAGCCAATGTACTGGTTTATTTACATTTGGCGGAAGCAGAATTTAAACAAGGAGGAAATATTTAGGGCCAGAATGTACCTCTTATTTAGGGCCCTCATTGGATGCAATGCAGAGTATCAGTCACCCGGGAAGAGGGCAATCTAGCCTAGTAGTCAGAGCAGGTATCAGGAACCAAGGGCAAGCGTCAGAGCCAGAATCAGGTTCCAGAACCACAGGTCAATGCAGAGGTCAAGGACTGGAGTAAGTAGGGTAGCAGGCAGACACGGGACGGTGGCAAAGCTGGTTCAAGGCAGAAGCAGCAGGAACAAGGTAACACGTGTGCAGTCATAGTGGTGGGCATGAGCATGGCTAACTGTTGATTTTAGGAGCCAACCTGCTGGCTCCTCCAGCCAGATGATGTGGCCAGTTAGACAGTTTGCTTCAGGTCATCTGTACTGCTTCCTGACACAGAGTCAGACTGCCCCAGGAGGAGTACTGTGGGAGCACACAACCTGGCTATCGCGGATGGGAAACAGCAAATACCACTGGCTTCCCTCCATTGCGGGGTTTAATCCAGCAAATCTATGCTATGCTCAGCAACTTTTACAACAGCCCTCTTTGTAGGTGACATGCCCACCCGCACCCTCATCCAATCCCTGGACTTGAAAGTGATTTGTGACCCAACACCAGCCAGTGTTAAATACAGGAGTAATGAAATGTTATCCTTATTGTACGAGTAAAGGGTAGCAGAACTGTGCTTAGCCTGTCCTGATTAAGGGGTCATCCTCATATGGGCTGAATTCAGTAAGCAGGGGGCTCGGGTGTAGATTTCTGAGAAAGGCAGAGAGGGTGGGGACAAATGTCCCTGCCGGGAAGTGTGGACTTTGCTCAAGAGCCATAGGCATGGTTTGAACTGCCCCTTCCCACTGTTTAAAGACAGACATAATTAAGGCTCCATGAGGAGTCGTTTTGTTAAGTGATCACTAGAGCTGAAAACTAGAGCGTTCCTGCCCCGCCTGCTTCAGCAATAAAGTTCCCCGACTAGGAGCTGAAAGTCACGAAGCACTGGAAGGAGCGCAGGAGACTGACCTGCAGGGGTCACAGTAGCGAAGCAGGTGGCAGCCAGAAGTGATGGTGTGCAACGGAACAGCTGGCAGAACAGAGAGGCAAGCAGCCATCTTCCAAACTTCCCCAACTAGGGCAAGAAGTAAACGCTGCAGCTGCAACTCTAAATGCTGAGTCCGCCCTGGCTGAGGATAACACCTGTGAGTGGGATACTGCGAAGGGACGAGCACATTAAAGGAACCTCTTGTCACTGGACTTAAGGACCTGAGGCATAAGGAAACTGCCCCACGTACTCTGGGGTGGGTATTTTGTTCACGGTTCTATGCATTTGAACCCTGCTTGTGGCATTTTTCAAAGTTAATGCTGGGTTACTTTCCCCATATTTTTTTTTTGTTAAAAATCTCTTTTCTACACTCAGGCTCTGTGCTTGCTGGAGGGGAAGTATTGCCTCTAGAGACACCCCAGGGGTGGAGCGTCACGGGGTGGGGGCTTGAGCTGGTTTCGTCCTGCATTGTTGAAAAGAACCCCTAAATACTAAACCTGACCCTTGTTGCTGCTGACTCCAACTGGCAGAAGGGTCACATTTTTGCTTGTGAGGGGTATTGATCCGGGGATTCCAGATGAGCCCCCCAAAGTGTGATCTTTCTGTCAACCAGAGTGATCATTTGGGCAAAGCAGCCCCTTCATGCTGCTGGATGGGTGTGCTCATGCAGATAGTCTGGACCTGAAGCCTGTTCCCCTCCCAGTGTGGAAGGGGAGAGCTCATTCAGACAAAGGTTCATGCTTACAAAGGTTAATGTGCTAAAACTTCACTGCGCATCCTTTTTTTTTTTTCAATCTGTTTTTGTTTAGGAATGGTAAATCTGACACTTATTCAGCCATTTAACCCACTGTACACAGTAGCTTCAATAGTCGACAGATAGCTGTCTGGTTATGACAGAGTAGAGACTCATTAACTCCACTCCCAAATATTCCAGTAGGTTACACAGGCGCTGCAAGTTTTCTGTTATACTTAAATGTCAGTTAGCCAATAGCACAAAGGGAACATCTGAAAATACAATTCTCTCTGATCACTGAGTCTTGAGTACATCTTTTCGGACTCCATTTGTAAGATTCCAAATGCAGTCAGCTGGGGACAATAGCAAGCATATCCAGTCTGCCGCTCACTGCTATAGAAGTAAAGGACCGTTCCTGGCATTTCTAATCAGGTAATTAGAACACACATTAGCAGTCTGAAGGGATCTGTCTTGTATGCAAAGAAAATTAACTGTTGTTAATAATGTATTATTTGTATATATAACTGACCTAGAAAAGTGAAACACTTCATGTAAGAAACATTTACAGGATTTTTTTCTCAATGAAAAATTGATTGAGCTGCAAAAATACTACTCTGGTCTTTCTTCCCTTTGCTTCATTTGCTAGCATCTGCTGAATATACACTTATATAATGGTTTCTATTATAATCCCGTCACATAAACCTTTCTTACAGCAAGGACTTCTTATGCCTAAAAATCAATTGTGTGTCAAAATTGAACATACAGTATTTACCTTTTCTGGCTTTCCCCACCTCAGATATTCACTTTATAGGTCTCTAGGCCACCAAATATGTCTGACACAGCATCAGAAACAGCCTTTGTAACGTAACTTCAATCAGCACATTAAGCTCTCAGTCAAGATGAAAAGCTGTCTGAAATGAAAAGTGCACACTCTTCACTTGTTACAATGGCACTAACACTTCACAGCCGCTTTAGTTTTGTTCCAGAGGGTAGCTGTGTTAGTCTGTTTTCAGCAAAAACACGAGATACTTCTGACGAAGTGGGTTTCTGCCCATGAAAGCTTATGCCCAAATAAATATGTTAGTCTTTAAGGTGCCACAGAACTCTCGTTGTTTTGCTTTAGTTATGGTTTCTCACATAACCACTTCTATCTGCTTTCCTTATGAACCTTGTTATGGTTCAGGTCTTAGAACCTCTCAGTCAGGACTACAAGTTAATTAAAAGTGAAGTTCTAATTTGAGAAGGGACTGTGTAAACATCACACCTTGGGGGAAAAAAGCTATTCTTTGGGGATAGTGAGAGTCACAGCTGCTAAAACTTGGAACTCCAGGAAGAAACGGCACAGATCATGAAGTATGTCGGGTAAAATAAAGGTTAAAATACAATAATTTAAATATAAAAATCTGTATGAGACACTGGGAAATCAAGAAGTCAAGGTTTGTAATTCATTTCAGATATGTACAAGAATACAAAATTCACGATTTTCAAGGATCCACAAACTGAAGCACCTGATTCGGCTGCCCTCTCTCATGTCCGGCAGTACCTTATTCCACAACTGGTCCTAATGTAATGATCACTTATTGAGTGGACAAAGCTGCATTCTGCACTGCTTGCCGTTTCTGGAGAATGATGTTAAGGTGTAGCTTCCTTGTAGCAGTCATTAGAGTAATTCAAACTAAAGGGACAAAAATATGGATGTCTGAGATGAGTTCCCCTTCTGAGATAAAAGGATGCAGCTTCACTTAGACTGTAAGTTATTTAGAGTAGGGACCGTTATTTTGTTCTTTGTTTGTACAGCACCTAATATAATGGCATCCTGGTCTATGATGGAGACTCCTGTGTGCTGCTACTAACAACGACAACAACAACCAACTTTCTTGCCATGGACAACTGTTGAACAGCTCTAGTAGCAATGGCTGCTACCTAAATATTCATCAGTAATTGGGGATATAGGATTTTCCAGGTTGAAATCCTGTGTAAGAACTAGTAAACATAATGCTGCAATGGGTTTACAGATATAACCTCCATCTTTTTTCCTGGATTCTTCCCCTAGCCTATCCACATAATTTCTATCATTGGAATTGAATTTCAGACAGCTAGCCCTCCATCATTACAAGAACCTGCATAGAAACAGATTTGGAAGGTAAATAGTGTAGATCCATGGATGGATAGCTATCAGCTCAAGATCAACATGGCTAAACAAAGTTCTTAATCTTCCCCCTACCCCTTTTCTCAATCACAGTGGACAACACCACTATCCTTCTTATCAATCAAGCCCATAATCTGGGCATTGCTGAAGACTCAAACCTCTCTCTAAGTCCTCACACTCAGGCCATGTCAAGATCTAGACAATTTTTTCTGCATAATATCTCCAAGATACAGCCTTTCCTAACCATCCACAGCAAAACTCTTGTCCAGATTGTCATCTCATGCCTCAGATACTGCAGCATCCTTTCCACTGACCTTGAAAAGTACAATCTTGCCTTGCTCATATTTATTCAGAATGCTGCTGCAAAGATCATTATCCTGGCCCACCAGCAACCATAAGCTACCTATCATCTATTACAAGGCCCTTCATGGCCTGTTCCTACTCTAGCTATCCTTTTTCACGTACTATTGAAATTTTCACTCCCAGCTGTGATTTGCCAACCTTCATCTCCCATTTGTTAAATTTTCAGACAAGCACATTCTTGCTTTCTCCCATGATGCCACTTGGGAAGAACTCAACATAATCATCCACAAAGTTACCTCATTATTTTCTTTCAGAACTTTCCTTAAACTCCTTTGCCATGAGGTGAAAGTAGTTAACTATGGGAACAATTTACCGAGAGATGTGGTAGATTCTCCATCAATGGCAAATTTTAAATCAAGATTCGATTTTTTAAAAAAATGTGTTTTAGTTCAAACAGGAGTAATTTGGGTGGAGTTCTATGGCCTGTGAAATATAGGTCAGACTAGGTGACCCTTCTGGTCTTGGAATCTATAAATCCATGATGCCTACTAAAGACAACATTTAGGCTGTTGTTGTGCTCAGACCATTGTCTATCAAGCTGATCAATATTGGCTTGCTTTTTTCTTCTACTCCCCTATCTGTTGTCTCTTGTTTTATCCTGAGATTGTCAGTTCAGTCGGGCCAGGACCATGGCTTTGTTCTGTGTTTGTACAGAGCCTAGCACAATGGGGCCTTGGTCCATAATTGTGGTTCCTAGGTGCTACCACGATACAAATAATAAAAGTTATTTGTGTATTAGTATTTTTAGTGGTTTGTGCAAATTCATGGCAGCTTTGGCACAAGCTGTGAATGCTTAACAAATGAATCAATAATCATTCTTATACTTAAGACTACTTAGAAAACATTAGTGAGCTCAAACTTAGAAAGATAAACCCAATGTGAACTCCTTCTTACTGAATACTCCTTCTAAGGAAAGAAGCCGGAGGTCTTGTGTTCTGAAATTCAACCTTTGTCACCAAAAATTCACATCCTAAACAAGGTTTCATAACACAAATGTTGGCAAACATTAACTATTAGATTCACCATGGATAGCCACTCTAAACCCCCAAAGTTAAGGATGTATATTTGATATGATCATTTTCAATATCTGGAGAAAGCTAAACCAAGTAGCACTGAGATTACCCTGCTATTGCTTTAGGATATGCAGAAATTCACAGCTTGAATTAACAGTCTTTTGAAAGCATGAAGTTAAAATCAGCTGGAATCTTCCCACTTCTATGATTTGAAAAGGTTCTGACATTCAGTAGCTTATTTAAGATTTTATTGGCTTTTCCAGCAATGCCTTTTTTATATGGGAGATAAATCATTTATATTGCAGCATAGGAAACTTTCTAGCTTCTCTATTGATTTTTTCAGAAATCTCATCATGGAAGGAATCATCTCTGGAGAATCAGCAAGTGAAAACACATGCAGATTTAATTGGATAGCCGCTTCTTTTTTGCATAAGAGGAGTTGTTGGGATTTTTTCCTCCTGAAATATGAGGGTATCTAAAAGGTGACTGGAAATGAAGAAAGAAAATAACAAATGGGTGGAATATTATACTCAGATAACACAATTCCTGCAACAGCTCTAATTGAAGTCAGATTATTATTTATAATTTGTATTAGTGTAGCACGTTAGGAGTTCCAGTCACAGACCAGGACCGTGCTGTGCAAACAGAACAGAGACAATCCTGTCCCAAAGAGCTTACAATCTAAGTAAATAACCAAATAAGAACATAAGTGACATCCTGGGCCAAGGATACCTAAAAGATAACCTCAAGCTCCTGGATGAGGTCTGGGGTTGATAACTTGACTTCTCAGGCACAATGGTACTATCCATCACAAGAGTAAAGTAGGTCTATGTAAAAGAGACAATTTTCTCGGAGCTTGGCTCCCCACTTCAGAACAAACTTCTAAGAGCTACCACAAATCATACCACGTTCCTTTCCAAGTAAAAGGCACATTTCTTCAATCTGGCCTTTGCTAATAAAAACACATAGCACAGCACACAATGAAGCAAAACATAAATAATATAAACAAACAAAAAACCAAATCCATTGACATTATTTCCCCTGCTTAGAGGAAGGCAGTAAGAAGGAAGAATCGTATAGCACAAGTGCTAGTCACAACAATTAACGCACTCCTACAAGGTTCTCATGTACACACTGATGATGGGCACAGCATAAGAATTTGAATAGGAGGGAAAGGATGCTCCCAGAGAAAATATCCACGTTGTTTTAAAAAGGCAAGGAGAGTTTCCTATGGCTGGAAATTGGACTATTGGTTTTGAAAAGCCTCAAAGGGAAAATATGTTTGAAGCATCTATAAGACCCAGTGAAGTTGAAAATGAACATGTCATATAGAGTGATGATTTTTCTCACACTTTAATAAGCCCCATTTAGAATCTGAATGAGAATTAGAATTTAATATATATCCATATGAATACCCTAAAAGCAATAGCTGGCTTCCTGAGTAAACTTCTTAGCATTATTTACATAACTATAGATGGAGGTTTCAATCTAGAGTCAAATCAAATGGCTGGTTTTTGGTATCAGGAGAGTTCCTCCACTACCACAGAGAGCTTTGCTCTCCAAAATAATTTGGCCCAAATTTGTCATTCATGGGAAATGTTTTCATGGTCCTTTAGTTTGTCTTCAACCAGCTTTTATCAACAACTACTTTCTCAGAGGCAATAAAAGTAATAGTTTAAGGATATTTTCAGCTTTGAGATTTGTTAACAAAGCCAGTTTCAGCCCACTAAAAGATGTATGGTAGTGGTGGCTACCTTATCCACATTTATACCGTGCCGAGATCTGAGAACAGCAAGCAATAGAACTGGAAATAATTTCCCTCAGCTACTGATTGCTGTGAGTTTGAAAGCAGTACACTGGAAATGTTCCTCAGAACACAACATTTGAATTAACATAGGAGGAGTGATGACTTTCAGAAACTGTCATATTTCTTGAAAAAGGAGGCTGCTGTCTTCTCTCCTTCCTGATCTATAACATTATTTGCAAATGTTTCACAATCAAATGTTGCTGCAATTAAATCAGCTACCTACTTTAGGACCCAGAAGACTGAAAAGCAAAGATTAAATTAAAACAATAACAAAATAATATACACATAATCCTGGCTCTTTTGAAGGCAAAACTGTCTCTCTCATTTGTTTTAAAAGAGGTATGCAGGCTTTTTTTTATTACGGCAAAACACACACTTTTAGCCCATAGGGATAAGAAGGGACCACAAGGGTCATCTAGTCTAACCACCTGCCAAGATAATGGTTTCAATTACTCACACAATGTTATCTTCTTTCCTATATTTGTTGGATGGCTAAATGGTAGCTTTACTGTGAAATTGGATAAAAAGATTAGGATTTTTTTTTCCATTTTCCCCACTCCCTCGGCCATGATTTGCCAGTGGAGTCTTTACCCATCCCCACCGTGTCCACCACCCTCACGAAGGGAGCAACACACTCAGAAATGTTACTGGGACCACAAAAGAAAAAAAAAAAAAAAGCCCAACTCAAGACGCCAGCTGCGTGTACCTGTTTTTCTTTATTCCATCTCACACTTTGATTCTCTTTTTGTCCTTTTCCCCTCTGTGTATTATTTTCTCTACTTTGTAGTTGTTCTTTCTGTCCCTCTGTGTTCTTTCAATCTCCCTTCTGTTCAGTTTGCCCCCTCATTATCATTTTACCTTCCACTTTCTCGGCTTTCTCCCTCTTCTCCCTCCCCCTTGCCCTCAACAGCTCGCCTCATCTGTGGCCCTCCAATCTTTCAACTTGTCATGTGTCCAGCCTCACTTCATTCTCTCCCTCTCCTATGGCTAACACCTTGTGGCAGAGGACAAGCATAAGCGCCATTCATCAATTTCAGAGCAACATCAGCCTTTTCTTTCGCTTCCTACTATTCTTCAAGGTTCCTCTTCAGGCTAACAGCAGTCATGGTTCCAGGGTTTTTAATACAGTTTCATACCCATAGTGCTGAAGTCTTCAGTAGATTACCTGAAGTTGAGATATACGGTTGCTTGTCCTTTCCTTCTAGGCATCAAGGTAGAGCATTAATTCATTCAAGGTCACCGCAGCTCTGGCATTAGCTTGCCTAGAGAGCAAGATTGTTCCTACCATTTGCAGCAAATCCATAAGGGATAAATCTTATCTCCTGCACCTAGCCTGGTGCTGGACGATGAATGCTAGCTGTCTAATGACAGCAGAAACAGTCCACAGCCACTGGTTCAGCCTCAAGGCTCTGCCACAATGCACAGCACTTGTTCCATGGCCTTCTGTCAAGAGAAATATCTGGTGGATTTGTATAGGCATAAATAAATGTTTTGCATTAAAAGGTAATACTATATGGCTGGAGACAAAGGGGGAGTAATTATGTTTATAAATATATATTCCATCTTACTCGTGAATTTGTCTTTTAAAAAAAAAATTTACCCTCTGACTTCCAAGAACAAAGATAATGTGAACAGTTAGAACAACATGGGCAGAGCTTAGTTCTTCAACTAATAGCAACTAAATATCATAAATAGTGTCAACAATGAGGTTCACATCATTTGTTCCTGGAATAAAATGTGACCACTGAAGAGCTCCATTTCCATTTTCAATATCAAGTTTAGATGATTAAAATTCCTATTTTAATTTCTTTTATGCCCAGCAATTCAGAAAAAACCTTTCTAAGATAGATACCATAGAAGCATCAGTATCATGCACAGAAACCCAACAGAAGGTATACAAGGAAATGGTTGGGAATCATGTCTTACAAGAGTTATTTTGTCAGCGTTTCAGAGCTACTGATCCAAAGGCTAGAAGTTGAAATAAGTATATAGGTATATTCTTAACAGGGATCTATTTTCAGGAATGGTGTGGTAGATTATCTAGCCCTTGGATTTTTTTAAATCAAGCTTGGATAATTTCTAAAAGATATGCTATAGTTCAACCACACAGTACTTGGCAAAATGCAGGAGTTAGTGAGTGGAATCTATGGCCTAATCATTACGATCCCTTCTGGCCTGAAAATCTATGAATAAGTATAAACTACCTGGACAGAATGAGAAACTACCTGAATGGTGTGTCAAGCTGTCTGGAGTGGCTCACAACCATGAGTCCCAACCTCAAGACAGACTGTTAAGAAGCAGGGCACAAATCCCAAACCACAAACCTCAAACCTATCAAGTTTGAACTCCTCAAACACTATAACAGCCTTAACATGGAGTCACAGATAGGTCCTTTGGGCACTCTGATCTGTCTTGCTACCCAGGGAAGTTTGCCTTTGATAGATGGCGATTTTTTGGTGTAAGGGACAATAATATTCAGATCGCTCCCAGTCCCAAAGGAGCAGTCACTCACCCTAGGTTAATTATACCTCAATTCTCACACCAGAAACACCACTTGTGAATCCTATAATAAACTATCTAAAGAGTTATGAACTAAGAAAAAGAAATGAGCTATTAACAAGGTTAAAGCAGGTAAACATGTACACAAATGAGTTACAGACTTAGGGTTCAAAAAGTACTGGAAGCTGCTGTAATGTGGAAGCTCTGTATATCCTTTAGAACTAACCCAAGATAAACAGCTGGGGATCCCTGGCTTATGCTTAGAAGTCTTGACCTATCCCTGAAGTACAAGCAGCACAGAGATACAGTTCCTTCTGCTCAGGGGTTTTTATTCCCTTCCCCCTGTGTTCAAATTGATGGGACAAGTGCTTGTGCCCATCTCCTCTTCATGGGGGAAGGAGAGGGCAGTCAACAAAGTCTTTGTCCTTTGATGTTTCACAATGGCTCATTTGGTTTTAACGGGCCTTCTTGCGTGCAGTATCTGTACTTTACACTAATTAATGCTTCTTTCTTGTTTAGCAAGTTACACAGGTACAACGTATATACAGAGTATATTGCAAACACTCAATATAACTTTATACCAGGGGTAATGAAGTCATAAGTGAAATTAATACATGCCGCATCCTACAAATATTCTTCAAATTTAAATACTAAACACGTTCTTATAAACTTGACATCTATTTCAACTATAGTAACACACAGGTGAGCCAGATTGGTTTCCAGCTATGCATTTGTCAGCATTCAGGGAGGCCTGGGGAGGCTTGGCAAGAGCTGGCACCTAGTCTGCCAGTGTCATAGTGCAGGAAACATCTTAAGTAAAATCTATGATACTGCTTTTTTTAGATCAGAACCTACTTGACCAAAAAAATAAAAAGCAGCTCAAATAATATCAATGGCAGGATAATGTAGCTACATAGATTGTTTGACTCTGCATCCACAACCAGGAACTTTGCTTTGGGCTGACATTTTACAGTGAAATGTCATTTGTTTTATGGCTTGTCACATTCTATGGGAAATTATTTACAGCTGTTTTACAGATTCAAAATGTTCATATTTGTGATCCACTGACGTTAATAATAAAAGATCATCTTTCCCTAATGTTCTCATTTTCATTCTCATGCCTGACAGTGGTACAGGAACAAGAGGAATAGCATTTATTTTAGCATAAAAACACTGACTTTCACAGGTCAACCGCTTCATAAGGAACACTTTTGGACAGTTTTCTGAGTGCTGAGCATTGCATATGTTTATCCTCGGCACATTGGGGAGTGTAACATTCCGAGTGCTATTTCTCCCCCCTCTTTTGCAGGATTGTGCATTGTTTGCCAGAAGCTCCTGTTTCACAAGTGTAATTCCATTTTGTACCATAGGGACAACGACAGACTTACTAACCAATGTCCTAAATCACTCACATTTGAATGAGGAGAGATGCAATGGCATTTTCTCCAGTACTGTATTTACTCATCGAAATTCTGCTCTCATTTTCACTGGGAAAAATTGCTTGTGACTCCACTGAATTCAATGGATTAATAGTAATAAAATCTTTGAACCATGATTCCTGTAAAGTATAATTGTAACGCTCCTAGACATCATAGAGCAACCCCTAGTTTGAAGCACAATACCTTATCCAACATAGCTTAAAAAAAATCCATCAAGCAAAAAGTTGAAATCGAACCAGAGAGCACAAAGAACCCAAGGCCACAGAGTCAATTAGGAGGGAGGAACATGTAGATCTATCACTCTAAGAGACCAAGAACACTCCAGGAGGGGTCTTCATTTGTATCTTTCAATGTTCTGGACATTTCTATTATTGGGTGTCTTTATCATACAGTATGATTGTGAAGGACTGCAGTTGCTAGTTTAAGAATTGATTCTCAGTTACCTCTGAATCAGAAGGTATTTTTTGATGGTAGTAATTCAGGAATCAGGTTGAAAGACCATTTTAACCATGAACAATGCACTGACATACAAAGAGCCTGCATTCTTCATTCAATCCTATTCAAGTTATCGTCCATTACTCAGTAACATCCCCCTAAAAGATGCTTTGGGCTGATAGTGTATCAACATTCCATCAGCATCCAGCCTCGGCACAATCTCTGTCTTTGTTTGTTACAAAGATGAAAAATTAAGCAGTATTCACAAAAGTAATAGTGTGCTCTCTGCATTGATCTTAGAATCCCTGGTGCTTTGTTTATGCAGTTGGCTGACTCAGTTTGCATAGCCCACTCATCAATAATATCAGAGAACAAAAGTCTCATTCTAAACACGGGTCATCATGCGTGATCTCAGAACCCAAAAGAGAAAGGCTTACCCCTGGCTGAAGCAGCATTGAGCTGGAACACAAAGGCTGGTGATTTCCATTTGTCCTTGCTTTGATAAATTGCAATGTTGTTTACTGACATATGGATTTATGAATTGTTGTTTGACTTACAAATCTAATGCTATTAAGTTGTATTGATATGTGAAATGTTCACACACAGAACTCAGTCTTAAAAAACAAAAAACCTTCAGGTTATAATGATGTCCAGGGCTACATTTTCATGGTTATGTGGGAGGCTGTGATCAGAACTTTTTGTTGCTGCTAATGGGAGTTAAGTACCTAGCTACAATGAAGGTTGTAAAGGTTGTCTCAAGTAACATCAGGCTGTATTCCAGCTTGTGCAGCCAGAGCCTGTATTAGGATCAGGGCACATGCCAGTGTCCTTTCCTAGAAGCGTTTTAGCTGACTTAGCGGGGATCACTGAGGGACTGAAAGGAAAGCAAAAGCTGAAGCAAACTATGAAAGAGTCTTTTACTGATCCTGCTCTACCAGCCACTGCAGAAGATAGGTTGGGGCCATTGTCCTGTCCATTTTGGTGTTGCTTTTGGTGCTAGACGCCCTGATCCTTGTGCAAAAGAAGTACAAGCGCCATGATTTTAGACTGTCTTTCGGGGGTGGGCTTCTTGTATCCCCTCTCTGACCCTGTACAGCTGCAAAGTGCTACAGTCTATCCCATAGTTGTTCCAGGCTCTCTAGGGTGAGAAGGGGGAAAGTCTGATGCTGATCTCAGAGCTCTTGGAGGCTTGTTTTCCTTAGCTGATTAGAATGCTCCTTCCTATGGAAGACTTAAATGCTTGTCCCTCCCTATTTGTTTCCCTGCACTATTTTGTTCCTCCCACCCACTCTTTCCTCCCTTTTCTGTTGTTCCTTGTTTAATTTCCTGCAGGCTTTCTAAGGTGCCAGCTCCAATCCTATTTTTCTTTCTACAGCCAAACACAAACATTCAGCACCAGGAATCCTCTCCACCAGTGCTTCTCCCCCTGCTTTTCACTTCACACATTGTCAGTGCTATGTCATATCTCCCCACAGCAGCACTTTGGTTCCTAGATGTAGCCGTGCTCTCACATTCCCCCGCTTTAGATAGCTTTACAGTGCAGAGTTGTTAACTCTGCCTGAGGCACGTCCTTTAGTTGTGATTGAAGATCTGGAGGAAGGTAAAGAGAGACCATTGGCGGCAAATTCATTGCTTTATTGGAAAGCAGTAGCCACCTTGTATGATACCTCTAGCCATGCTAAACACAGACTTCCTAATACAGAACCTACAGAACATTGGATACTAGTATCTAGTCATGTGAATTGCTGGCCTTTGACACCCAGCCAAAAAAAATATGGGTTGCTTCTAAGGATAAATCACATCTGTTGGTCCCACCTCCTTATAAGATAAGAGTGATGATATCTCCTTTGATGTACCCTTTCCAACGGGATTGTGGGGAATTCTTCAAACCCATTAGAATTATGAATTCCTGATCTATTCATTTCTGGTTTCTTTTTAAGGCATGCCTCTTTCCATTTCTCTGATCATCTCCACCTTACCTAACTGTAGCTTCTTAAGGATGCATAAAGCACAGGCATACAGCATAGGTCTCTTCATCCTTATCTATATTCTAAGCATCATACATAATATGTGCCTGAGAAAAGTAATAGATAAATCAGAAAAAGTCTGGGTGAGAGTTTGTCAATTTGATAGTAAAGCCTCCAGGAGCCAGACTGATTCTCTAAAACCATTCACTGGGGAAAAATTTATCCTTGTGCAGAGGACTATACTGAGGGTTTAAGTGGGATTTAAGTAGTGCCTTGGTCTCATTTTGGCCCTCAGCACAGAGTGAATTTCCATTTGGAGTAGTAGTTCAAAGTTCTATGTAGTTGCACTTGAATAAAAAGTTGAATTTGCTTTCCCCGTGTCCATTCCTCCTGTGTTCGTTTTCCAGAAATAGTCTGGCAAATAAGTTTACAGAAAGGAACTCCCCAAAACAGTGATTTTTAATTGACCATTAGAGAATTTTGAACTTGTTATATGAGTGCTTGCACCAGAAATTTGACTAAGAATTCTTCTTATTGAGTGATATCTTTAAATCCAGATGAAATAATGAACCTTTCTAAAAAAAATGTGCTATAACTCAAACAGTAGTTAGGGGCTTGATGAGTTTACTAAGTGAGATTATTTAGCCAATGTTATGCAGGAGGTCAGGCTAGATTATCATAACGTTCCTTTCTAATCTTAAAATCCATAAATCTCTGAAAACCATATTAGGGATATATACATGGTCCTTAAACATCCCTCATTTTGAATCTATTTACATGGACATGGGATATTTTTTATATATGGACACGGACATGAGATAAGGGGAAAAAAAGTCAGTCTTCTGTTCGCAGGATAGCTGACCTTTATTAGCTGCCCTGAAGCAGCTAGTGAACTTCGTCAATCTTCCAACACCTCTGAAATCAGTGTTAAGGAATTGACTGATAGATGATAGACATTGAACTTTTTCTCACTGAAAAATCACTACAGAAATGCCTTGAGGGGGAGGCAGGGGAGTGATTACTAGCTCTCTGAGACATTGGCTGAATTATTCTGTAGTCTCTACAGGGCTGCACACACTGTTGGTGCTTGACACATGATTACTAAATCAGTGAATACACACTTACAGCCATCCTCTTTCCCCAGCCCAAGGAAATGCTCAAATCCCTGATAGTCTGGTCACATCTTAAATTAGTGTTTCTGGCAGCTCTCCACTTTCCTCTCTCTAGGCCTAATCCCAAACCCATTGAAACCAACGGAAAGATTCCTTCTGTGGGCTTTGGGTCAGGGCCTATGCTGTGCGGCCACAATGTGAAGGGATGAAGTAATAAACCTTTTCCCTTTCACACCACTTCTGTAAGGGCTGGCTGGGCATGCAGAGACTGCTCTCTCCTTGTACACCTGGGAGCACATGGAGCCAGATTTACAAAGATATTTAGGGACTTGCAATGCAGGTAGGTTCCTAGTGGGATTTACAAAGGCACCTAAGTGAGTAAGGCACCTAACTCCTTTTGTCCTTCAATGGGAACTCGGCTCCTAACCTACTTGGGCTCTTTTGTAAATCCCACTAGGTGCCTATCTGCATCTTAGGTGCCTAAAGACCTGTGTAAGTCTAGCCCCATGGTACCTTAAAGCGGATGGGGAGAAGTGGCAAAGGAGACATAGCCTGGTCTCTTCAAGCTGGCCAGGCACACAACAAGGATGCGACAATACATCACACCCTGTAACAGATATAGCCCCATGGATACTCCCCCTGGTGCCATGTTGCTCTGGGAGGCATGCTGTAGTGGTATGCGCCACACACCTGCTTAGTATGGGCTACTTGCCACTGGCAGAATCTAGCGCTGTGCAATTAGCATAGACTTATCATTCTTATCAAGCACGGAAACCAACGAGCATAAACATAGCAGGAAGAAATTACAGAATAGGATGTGCCTCAAACCAACCTGCTAGAGAAGCAAGACTTAAGCTTCCGCAGTGAAAGGCTGTGACGCCACAGTGGAACTCCTTGCTAGCATAGTGCTTCATGCAAGCAGTGCCTTTGAAGACTAGGGACCCGTGTCACATAGATTCCATGAGACTCCATCCAGATGTTTTAGCAGAGCGCGTTGAAGATTCTCTGATAGAATATTCTGCCACCAGAAAAAGTCATTTCATCAAAACCAGACCTTTTTCTGGGCACATATCAATTTTGATTAAATGTCATTTTGAAAAAAGCAACATTCCATGTTGACCTTTTGTGGAATGGACTGCTAATTTTTCATTTTAAAAAGGTATTTTTGTTTAGTTTATATTATACAAAATTTTAAAAAGAAGAGTCAAAATTTAAATTAAGTTCTTTGATTTTATCAAAATGAAATGTATTGATCAGCCCTAAATGATCTTTTTCCCCAAAATATCATTTCAGGGAAAATTTCAAAATTCTTTATTTTGAACAAAAACAAGTTTTGAAATTGTTGAGTTTCCTATAGAATATAATTTCTGGTTCCCACACTGCTCTGCTTGTCAGTAAGAAGTTACTAGGTAGAGATAGATGCTGGTGATGCAAACCCAAGACATGGACATCATTCACACTCAAAATATTGATCCAAACTTTTCAAAAGATGATTTGCATATTTGTGTAATAGTAAAATCTTCACTTTAATGAACCAAATGTGTGGAAGTTGTCTAATATCATTACTGCTTTTTGTAGCATGGAAAACAAAGGGCCAAACCTTGCTCTCTTTCCTCACACAAGCAATCCCTTGTTTATATGTGAGACAAGGAGGATTTGATCTATGTAGTCCCCTTCTTAATCACAGAAAAGCTGGTTATGTCTGCAGTGTCAGCCTGAAATGGAATGACCTGCTTTGGATGACTTGGTAGCAGAGTTGTAAGTTTACTTGAAAAAAGTATTTTCGGTGTTGATCATGAGCATTCCGTGTTCCACAATGAATTTTCTCAATTGATCAGCACATCCTAAGTAATAAATTCAGTGCAGGTTTATGTTACAATATCTTGAATGTATACAAATGATAAAAGATGCAGGAAGCTACAGTGAGTTTATAGAGCTCTTTAGGAAAAATAAAAGCACTTGAAACATTTGGCTGCCTCAGTAAACACAAATTTTAATAATATGTAAATTGAATCCAAGTGAGAATCTTCATGATACAGGACTCTCGTTGTTTTTGAACATATTCCTTCTTTCCGGTGTTAGTGATTACCTTTTTCTTAATTAGTGCTCACAGGGAAATGATTTCACGGAGTTTCCCAGGGCAATCTGGAAATTGCAAATACTTACTTGAGCAGCACACCTATTCTAAAAGGGGCAGGGCATCATTTCTGGTGAATATGCCCAGGGTTTCCTGACTCCTGAACATATTGGCCGGTTGAAATGGTCCAGGCAGAGGGATGCTGAGTATGAATTAACACCTTTACCCCCAAAAACTCTCAAAGTACTTCACAAGAGATATAGTACAGCACCACTGAAATGCAAGCTCATCTGGGCAGAAGAATGTCTGTCAGTCAAATGGAACACAGCATAGTAGTGGGCCATGTACACTCATGAAGGCTTATAATTAATAATGATATTAGAAGCAAGGGAGGGAAATCTTGTTTGAGGATATTAAGACAACTTACTACTTTTACAAGAGCATTGTAAGACTTTTAAGAGTAAAATATCCAGAACTGCACACAAATAATTTTGTGGGCAAACAAACATGTGCATTTGAGTGTTTAAATTCAACAGGCAAGTGCAGAACCATTGGGTGTACAATCATGATAACTGTACAATTTACACATGCAATTATCTCTCAAACTAGTCAGTTACACGTACAATTACTGCAGTTGCATGCACACAGAATTACATACTAAAGTTAGGTATATATTTTTCATAGGCTGTGCTGAAAGTTTGATCCTTAAAGTCCACAAAAAAGTAAGCAGATTCCATTTTTAAGTTCTTACTCAAAAGACCAGCAGATAGTACATTTCAAGATAAACCTCCAAAGTGCAGCACCAACACTCTAGTAGTGACTCTTGAAAGGGTTTTAATTCTTTCAAGATTATTCCCCGAGTGCATAGTTGAACTTTATGGATGGCCCATAAACCATTAAGTTGTGGAAAGGACTCTGCCCAAGGTACACCCATTTTATGAGATTGAGCTCCATACAATGGCTTCGTGGCAGAAAGTTTTCTATTAAATTGCAGGGAAATCTAAGGGCATGCGTACAGTGCCCCGCAGTTTGCATTATGGCGATTTGAATAGCAGCGCACAACAAAGTGCTGCACTGTGCCACAAGCCACGGAATGGACGGTCAGTCCTAGTGGTCACAGAAGTGGCAGTCAGAGGCCAGAAACAGAGCAAAGAGTCAGGAACCAGGACTGAAGCCAATGGTCAGAGCTGGAGTCAGGAGCCAGGCAAGGGAGCAGGGCTGGAGCAGGACAGAAACAAGGCTGGAAACAAGGCAGGATGTGGGCTTGAGCCAGGGTAGGAACAGGGCAGGGCAGTGTAACTGTTGGGCTCAAACTTGGGCTCTACACAGCAATGAAACAGCACCGCAGCCAGAACCCCACGAGCCCGAGTTGGCTGGCACGACCAGTCAGGGTTTTTTCTTTGCTGTGTAGACATACCCTAAATGGTTCTCACTTTGCATTAACATAGTCCTCTTTGAAGAGGTCATGTGAATGTAAACTAGGAACCTTTTAGTATATTCCTGCATTGTCCACATGGGGAATTTACAACTCAGCACTTTGGTGCACACTGCTGTTCATGCCCCTGTAGTCCTAATAATGCGGCCGTGTAGACATGCCCTAAGAGATTAATCTAAGTTGTGTTAAATTGTATCATGTCTGGTGAGTGAATATTATGTTATGTGTAGCTTAAGTTAGGAAGGTAAGTGATAACTACTGAAAGGGGAGAGGAAAATAGCTCAGTGTCTATGGATATCATGAGTGTTGGCTATTTTTCATTTTATATAGTGATTCCTCTGAGCATCAAAGTATCAAAATATGCTTAATAGATATTATATAGAGGGAATCATTTTCTACAACTTGGACTGTTTTTTATTTAAAAAATAGAATGAACTGACCCTTTTTTAAATAAAAATTGAAATCATATTAAAAGGCAAATGGAGCTGAAAAAAAATCCCTTCATGTTAGGAATGTATGTAACATGCATTATTCCAGCAGTGCAAATTGATCTGGAATTCAGCAACAAAGGGAAAAGGGAATGTAGCAGGAATGAGAGAATTTATATAAATACAATATTAGGGTATACACATCTGGGAATTAAACATTCACATTTTGAATATTCTTAGCTGCCCTGTGCTTCATGTTGCAGGCAGGTTTTTATATACAAGAAAAGGACACATGAGAAGAACTATCACTAAAGGGTGAATTCTCCTATTATGTAAACACTGGAGGCCTCAGATTATACAGTGATTAAAATTAAAAGCCCCCAGCTGACGTGTGCCAGCTGACTTGGGCTAAGGGGCTGTTTAACTGCAGTGTAGATATTTGGGCTTGGATTGGAGCTGGAGCCAAGGCTGTAGGACCCCGTCAGGCAGGAGGCTCAGGCTGCAGCCCACACCCAAATGTCTACACTAGGATTAAGTCCCATGAGCCCAAATCAACTGGCGCAAGCCAGCCACAGGTGTCTAATTGCAGTTATACTCAGAATGATCTACTCTGTAGATGCCGAAGCATCTGGAAGATAATACATTGCTCCACCCATGACCCCTGTTATGCATTATTATTTATTATATGCATTATAGTACCGCTGGAGGCCTCAACCGCGATCCCATGGTGGTAGATGCTGTGTATACACAAAGTAAGAGGCAAAGTCTTGAGGAGTTTGTATTAAATAGACATTGCATTAGATAGGCAAGACAAAGGAATAGAAGCAAAGAGAGATATAGTGACTGGCTCTTGGTCACATAGGAATGTTGAAGCAGCGCCAAGCACTAAGCCTAGTTTTTCTGAGTCTCAGTCCTGTGCCTTAATCTCAAATCCGTCCTTCCTTTCAGGAATAATGACTTCCTTTCAAGAGCAGAGCATGGTGGTTAGAAGCATTCAGAAATTTTAATTCGAAACATTTCTGGCTGAAAAATGGCTTATTCTTCAAAGTGGAAAATTCCCTGGGGAATGCCCATTTTTCATGTCATTTGTTCAGATTTTTAACAAAAAACATCTGAATATTTTCAGCTTTCAACAACCAAGCAATGGAAAAAAACATAAAGGTATTTTGCTTTTTGAGCCATTGACATTGAAAAATTGCAGCCAGCCAAAAAGTATTGCCCCACTGGCCAAAATCCACCCCCAAATTTTTCTTTTTGTCAATTTTTTTCAGAAGTGTGGAACCCGACCTTCTCTGACAGTGCAGGTCTCTTCATTTCTTTTCTTCACATGGATCTTTTCTAAATAGAATATATATGGCAGACAAAACAGAGAAGCTTGCTGAATGGGTTGGCTATTACATGATTGTGTTTTCATGTATTAAAATGAAAAAAGTTTGATCAACTGATCACATTCTGCCTATTTGTTTATATTTATTTTTAAACTTACTCCTGCAGAGGTAGAGTTAGCTATTTAGGAGGGAAACTAGGTCCACTGAGCTGCAATGTAAATGAAGAATTATAATTCTAGGTGGGGACAACAAGGTGGAGTACCTCGGAATTGAATTTCAGTTGCCAAAGAATCTAGCTATTTAAAAGCTGATGCATAGGCAACTAAATCATCTCCTGGATTAGAAACAACGATGATCATGGGGCCTTATAAGCAGGCAGATGTACACAGGCAATAACAGAGCATGGAATCTAACCTGACTGAGAAGCAGAAGGAAGTTTAGTTGAACTTGACTTCTTCAAAAACTTTATTTTGTGAATTAGACTTACTTCTATCAACAAATGAGCTAAGGAGAACGTAGATTTATTCAAATGTAGGTCGGCCATAAACTTGTATATGGATTTGTATCTTTCTTCAGGCCAGTGGATCCAAATTGTATTCATGGTGTGAAAGACATCTTAATGGAGAGTTTCTCTCCTGGCTCATATCTTGGGAACCACTGCTTTGGGGAATTTGAAACATTCACATTTAAGTCTGTATTCAGATGTCTACAAAACAGCAACATGCACACATCAGAGGCAAAATTTGTGCCTCAGTGGCAATACTAGTGTCTTGCTTCTTTGTGTTTTAGGCTAAATCACTGCTTTGCCATAAGCAAAGGACAGTGCTTGTTGTGCTGACCCTGGAACATGCCAGGAGGCAGACAAACTCAGCCGCCCCCTGGGTTCCTTCTTGCTCTGATGCACCAAAGCAGCAGGTCTTTACCTGGTGCAGCTATGCTGCTACCTATCTGTGCATGGAATGGGAAGTTGGAGCTCTGCAGAGAATACATCTTCCCCATAATATTATGCAGAGGGTAAGCCCATTGGCAGCAATGTAAGCCGGTGACAATTTGGCCTTTATAAGTCACTGGCATCTGTGGGACAATATTTTAATTGCTGTTTTTCATGTATGATAGGGTATTGGACGTGTGCCTTGCACTTCATTGCAGGCCACAATCTTTAAGAATTCAGGGACCTGCAGTAATAAATTTGTGTTTTTCCTTTGTGCATTGTAAGATCTGTAAATTCATCCCATTTTCCCCCAATAGATGCTTTTGTGTATTAACCATTATTGGCTTACATGGGAGGCTGACAAGTAGTTTAATTGCAGCCTAAAGTGAGGAAAAGGGTTAAGGGTACAGCCTCACCTATAATTTTCTCTAGTGTATTTAAATTAAATTTCCATTCTAGTTTCACTCTCCTTTATTCCTGTCAGCTTTGACTTCTTATAATTACTTTTATTTATGGTTTTAAAAAAGCTGCTAACATGAATGGCAATTACTGTAAAATGCGAATAACTGATATGGAAGAGTTCAAAGATTTTTTTCCTCCTGTTACCAATTCACAGGAATATTACCACCACCCATTTTAGCACAATTAGAAGCTTTTGTCAGGTTCAGATCTCACTGAAATACCATGGGTGCCACTGGGTAGGGCTAAAGTGCTTTGTCACGGTTTATGAAATTTCTGCACAACACTCACCCACGCTCCACCTGAGTTTAGTCTAATTCTTCAGCCTTTTAAGTCATGAACACTAAAATTAGCTATATGCAATGGTCTAACAGAAAATGTCTAGTGTAGTCTGTTCCATTTTCTTCTTCTGTATTGAAACGAGCCAGGAAATTGGCAGTTGCAAAAGCGTACTTGATTTGCAGTGTTGCATCAAAGGTACACTTCATATGCAGCTCACGTTTTCACCAAGCTCTCTATCTTTTTGTGCTGACAGAGAGAATGGGTGTAAAGATTTAGTGACTGACACTGTAAAGTTGCTGTTGCCAGGAGGGGCAGACACCCTAATGATGTTCAACCTTGCTGAACCGGCAAAGAGAAAGACACTGTTTCCATGGATACACAGTAATATCTCTTATGTACAACTTCTTTGTATTGTCTTCCCATCTGTGTCCATACTGCAGATAGGCAGCTGATTATATCTCATTAAATTATTTAGTGCCTCCCAAGCTATTAATCAGTGAAAATGCAAATATGAATGTGCCTATTGTAAATCCTATTCCTGGAGTGTGCTATGAATGTGTGCTGTATAGAAAATAACATGTCACTCTGTGCTCATTCCTACCAGTTGTGGATCATAGAAGCAGAGAGACAATGACTGTGCTTTGTCTGGACAGCAGAGGGTTCAGAAACAGTAACTATTCTTACATCTGGCTCTCATTTTGGTGGCTGATATATAAGCTCCATATGGTATGTAGATGGTGAACTCTTCTGTGCAATCTTCTTTGTTACTTGTCTGAACAGTGCTTAGCACAAAAGGAGCCTGATCCTCATTGGGGTTTCTGGTTGCTACCATAATACAAACAAGTAATAGTTCTAATTGAAATATCTGTCAAATTAAGAGGGTGAGAGAACCCACAAATACCTCTTCATTTTTCTCCCTGTTATTGGAATTTGGATATCTGAATAAAAGTCTCCAAGGTTGATAGGTAAAATACATGGGGCCCTGTTCTCTTTCTCTAAGATACAGATGACTGCAGTGGGTTAACAATGGATGTTATTTTGACATAAGTGTGTATACAGGTGTAGCCTTGCGGCTGCTTAACACCGGTCACTGCAGCCCTTCCTGGGGCCCAGCCTCCATGGAAGGCCACTGCACCTTCCGGAAAAAAGCGGGAAATTAGTCAAATGAACAGTCTATGAGCCCCGGCCCGTGGCAGGGCAGGCAAGCACTCAGGGACTCACTCCAACAACTGGGGGGTAAAGGGGGATTCGCCGGGTCTCAGGGGAAAGGGACGCAGGCCCACCCGACTCCACTGCGTCCCAGCCCAGGGCCCTAACAGTGGTAAAGTGGGGTCCCACTGCAACACGCCGACAGTGGTGAGCCTCTAGCCGCAGCCATAACTATGGCTGTCCCTGGGCCACTTCCTCCCCTCCAGTCCCAGGTACCTCCTGTGTCTGGGTCTTCGGGCTCAGCTGGGTACACCGCTCGGGGCAGGCTTAGAAAGCCTTTGACAGGCGGCAGGGCAGGGAGCTCCTCGGCGAGGGGCAGCTCCTCCAGATTACAAGATTCCGGGGGGGCTTCAGCTTCAGGCAGCTCGTCCAAGTCGAGCCCTGCTTCCGGGGGTTCGGTGGCCGGCAGCTCGTCTAGGTCAGGACCGGCTTCAGGGGGTGTCTCCCACCCCAGAGTGTCCGGGGGCTCGGCCCACCCCCTGGAGTCTGGGGGCCCTACCCAGTCCTCAGGCCCTAGGTGGTGGGGCCACTCCCGGCTCTCTGGCTCAGGGAAGGCCCTATGCTGGGTTTCGGCCCGGCTGGAGTCGGGCCGGCGCTGCAGCCGGCGGGAAGGCACGTCTGTACCCGCGGGCAGCCGGTCTCTTACTGAGCGGCGGGCCCTGCCTTTTATCCTCTCCTCCCTGGCAGAAGCCCCTCCCTCCTCGGAGGGGATTGGCCAGCCGGTGGGACCTATCCCAGCCTGACCCCTGGGTTGCCGGGCAGACTGGGCTCTTACCTCCTTGCTGGCCTGTGTTTGGGGCAGCAGCCCTTCCTGGGGCCCAGCCTCCGTGGAAGGCCACTGCACCTTCCTACAACAGGTTATGGCCTTTCACCACCTCCTACAAATGTTTTCAGCTGTAACAGGTGTACAGCTATGACTTGGTTTCAAGGTCTTCTAGATTTAGAGTTTTGCCTTTTGTTTTAAAAGAAATATAAAAATATAAATAAAAAATGACAAGAGATTACACAGGTCCCCCCAAAAAACAAAAAAACAAAAAAAAACCCGACAGCTGTATTCATCAATTACAGTTGTTGCCATCAGCCAGCAATTACCTTACAACCATCTGAGACGTCAGTCATCTCCTGGTATAACGGTAACAAACAACTGTGGCAGCACATTGACTTGAATGTGGCAATTGTTGGTAAATGCTGACTTTAGTAATGGTCACTATATGACATTCTGTGTGTTCAAAAAACTTTATAAATATTTATTACTCAAATAATCTACCCACAAGACCCAGGAGTTGAGCAAATAAATATTATTATCCCCATTTAACAGCTGGGAAAAATGAGGCGGAGAAGCAAAATGTCTTGCTCAAGACCCTACAGAAGGAAAACACTAGGACCACACTTAGAATTCAGGAATTCTTGACTGCCAACTCTTTGTTTATTCTCCTAGACTCAAGGTTGTCGAATTATTTCATAACATGGACAATATCTTAATTGAGATTGTGTTGTGAACATCTCATCTCTAAGGTTGGTCAGCTCTGCTTCATTTCACACTTCCCCTGCCAGTCCTGTTACAGAAAAAGACCTGCAGCAATTGCTTACTTGGACAATGAATATTAGGAAATATGAAAATGTATTTTAGTGTGTGAAAAGAAGGAGGGTTAGAACCATGTGAGCAGCCAGCTTTGCACCATGTGTGGTTCATATCTTGATATCAGGGATTATAATGCCTATGCAACTTTTGTAGGCTGCTTTGAGGTCTCTGCATGGAAACCAGTGCAGTCCCATCTATATTACGTGAGTGACCATTAGCTGACTTAAGCCAGTGTTAATAAATGATCTAAATGCCAGTGTAGATACAACACCACCATTTTAGTGCCATTACAGAGCAAATTACTGGGACTTTCTTTTTCAAAAGTCATGAATGAAATCTGATGAGGTATAAAATTATAAGAAATACAGGCATTAGAATCAATACAAAGCAAAATAATAAACATCCTGTGACTCTCTATGCAACTAAGAAAATGTGGTTCATTTGGTTCTCAACATTGTGAATAGGCTGGGTCTCTCAGCACTGGTATTACCCTTCTGTCTGAGCCTGAGCTAAATCTCAGGGTATGTTTACACTGATGGCAGCAAATTCGCCTCCATCAGATCAATTTATTCAGATCGACTGAGTGGAAGTGAAGACCCGCTCAATCGATCCGGAGGTCAATTTAATAAAACCACCTCCAGAAAAAGAGTAATGCTGAATCAACAGGAGCACATTTCCCATTGGTGCAGCATAGTGGAAACAGCACCCAGAACAGACTTTAGGAAATTGATATAAGATACGCAAGCTACTCTACGTAGCTTGTGTATCTCCCATTGACTGCCGCCGAATTTGCTGGTAAAGTGTAGACCAGGCCTCACAGAAGTCAGTAGAAAGACTCTCGCTGACTATAGTTCAAGATGCTCCTGTAAGAGATTCCTCTAAAAACAAAATTTAAACTGGAAAGAAAATGTTTTTAATCCTTTGCCCACTAAACATCAACAAAACACTCCTCTTCCCTGTGCCTCCTACCTCACATTCTTTCTCCCTGCAGCTTTCATAATTAACCCTTTCCCCAGATCCCAGTTTGAAATGTCAGTCACTGAGAACCGTGGCCACGTGTACAGTTCATTTAGCAGTAGACATAGCACATAACTACATGAAAGAAGAGAAAGGTTGTTTGCTTTCAGAGGTGTTTTCTGAACGGTTAATTATGATACTAGCCTTAATTCCTTTAGGTAGGGGAGCTCAGTTATTGCAAAAAACCTGCAACTTCAGGAAATACAGCAATAGCAAAAAAGAGAGCACTTGCAACTCCAGCTTCTTTCTATCCCCTCGTTTTGGTAACTTGGGTGAACCATTTTGCCAAATGGCGGAACAAGTGGGATGTTCAGAGAACCCAAAAGTGATCTGACCTATTTTAAAGGGCACAGTTACTTTATGTTATGCATTTTTTAACAATGCCTCCTTCAATAGTATTTTTATGAGCCCAGTCCAAAGCCCATTGAAGTCAATGGGACACTTTACATTGATTTCAGTGGGCTTTGGACCAGGTACTACATATAATTAAGTCAATGACAATATGGGCACATCAAATTCTGTTTTACCCCTTTGTTTTATTTAATATGAAAGCCACTTGTTTTAAAATATGTTTAAATGTTTGTGTATGTATGTTCCAAAGAAGACATGCAAATAAGAACAGATGCAAGGTAACTGAAAGGCTGTGAAAAATAAGTATTATGCATACATTTACAACCAAATTTTATTTAAAACCCTCTGGGAAATCCTTCTATTATGAGAGCCAGAAGACCTGTAATTTTGATCCATGATATGATCAACCTTTACAGAAGATATTCATGGCACAGAAAAACAAGTGTCCCAGGAGCTGCAGATATGATTTGTTATTCATCTGCCCAGCAAAGAAAATAAAGTTGGCAGGCCTGATTCTGCAATCCTTACTCATGCTGTGTAAGTATTTACTTACAGAAGTAACCTCTGTCAGTGAGGCAACTCGCATGAGTCCCTTCTGCTGAATGGCAGTAAAGGCTAATGAATTAGGTATTTGGGTATTCATTTTCTGTTTTATTCAAGACAAATGGCAGGGCCTACCTCCAGAGTGTTCCCTTGTGGCCCAGTAGGGCACTACTCAACCTGTCACAGGGTATCCAATGGTCATTTGCCACCTTTCACAGGTCCAGTGCAGTGGAGCTTCAGCCCTTCAACTAAGGCATACATGAGTCCCAAACCTTCCAGGGTATTAAAGTCCAGAAACAAAGGCATGATACAAACAACAACTGGGTCATCCAAGAAGTCTTCAGTCAGACCCTGCCCTCTTGCTCTGCGCTTGTCTTCATGCATCCAGCCCTTAAAATCACTCTGCCCAGGCCAGGTGATGTCATCCACCAGAAGGCTCGTCTAGGTAGCAAGTTTTGTCCCTCTCTTCACTGAAACAAGGCTTCTCTCACGAAAGGAGAAAGGGAACTTAGCTCTCCGTCCTAGTCATCCCCTAACTAAGCTGGGCTTTCTTCCTTTAATTCCCTTTTTCACCCCTGACACCTGCTGCAGGAGTAGCAGGGTGGGTTTAATTTGGTCCACAGGCCTTCATTAACGACCTCCTGGCCAGTGTGGAGCCTGTATGCCAATTACACACTCCAAAATACACATAGCTGTGCCAAATAGTGCTAAGGGCCATATTGTGCTTTTAAGACAATGTCCATGTTTGGGATGTTGGGATGCACAATCCTTCTTAGCATTCATAAGTGCAAAGATGTCAGCCTATGCATCTCTCTCTACACCTAGTGGATTCTGCTTAACAGATAATGTTGGTGTCACAGAGTGTATACCTACACTTTGAGCTAGAAGGGTGAATTCCAGCTTGAAGAGGCAAACCTGCGCTAGCCCTGATCAAACTAGCATGCTAAAAATAGAATGAAGTCATGGTGGCATAAGCTGCAGGAGGGACTAGCTATCTGAAGTACCATCCTATCAGAGATGTTGGCACCTACTGGGGCAGTGAGCCTCTCCTTCTGCCTGCGCTGTCACAGCTAGGATTCTCTTTTTAGCATGGTAGCTCGACCAGTGCTAGTGTGAGTATGTGTCCTTAAGCTGGAATTTACACCTCCAATTCGAATGTAGACATATCCCAAGTGGCACTTCCAGGCATGTCTTTCCAAGATTTGTTTCTTAGTATTTTTTTTTTTTTTTTTAGTCTTGGGAAGAAATTATGTATCTTGTTTTTAGATCTGCTATGCAAGGTTCTGAGTAGAGGGAGCTGTGAGAGGAATGTTTGCTCTCTGCCTTGGTCTCTGGAATTAATTCTTGAGACAGAATTAAGAACCAGGCACCGGAGTTGGGCTGAGATTCCTGAAAGAGAGGGTTGACTGCATATTGTTTGTGCCCACCGCTGTTCCAGGATTAGTGGGTGTGTCAGTAAAAAAAATTACACTTACACTATACTCAGAGTCTACATCACTTATATCTCACCCCTGGGGAGCTGAGCTGCAAGGAAGGTCCCAGACATCTACTGCTTGGTAGTGGGACTACAATGAAAATAATAAACGATCTAAATGTCTACTTGTACAATCAAGTATGCTGCAGAAATAAACAACATACTGAATATCAACCCCAGAGACCATGATAAATGGAAAATCCTTATGCCACAAATTCTACATGTAATGGGGAATTTTCAAAAATGCCTAAAGGAATTAGGCACTGAGCTTCCATCAGCATTAAATGGGAGTTGGAGGATTAGCTTCTTTTAGATCAATCCTAATACTTTTTTTAAAGATAGGCACAATGTATGCTATCATTTATTTCTCTGGTATAGAAGATGATCTTGATGCAAGGAAGTTAAGAACCCAAATACTATTATAGAAGTGGGCCCTACCATCCATAGAACTACTCTTGGCCAGTAGTGAAGATGAAATACTGCTGGAAGGTGATATGCTAGAGGAGGAGGCACTGAAGTAAACTGATAAATTAAAGAGGAACAAGTCACCAAAACTGGTTGGCAACCATTCAACAGATCTGAAAATATTTTAGATTGAAGCAGCTGACAGAATATGCAATCATTTAACAAAAATATGCAATCTTGCATCAAAATCATCTACTGCACCAGAGGAATAGAGGGGGGCATATATTGTACTTATCTTTTAAAAAGTTGGTAGGACTGACTGGGGTTGATTTCAATGGAAGTTTGGAGCTTAGATACCTTTGTAGATCTGGGCCTATATCCCCAACATTAGAAGGTTAAGATTTCCCACATTTCACCAAATCAACCCCTTTTGGAACTACCAGTTGTACATCCCTAACATGGGCCTCAGAGATTGGTAGTACCCAACACAAAACATTTGATGCGTAGGCTTCTAACTCTACCCAGTTAATATCCAACACATAATTTAGTCCATATTTGGGAGACATAGATGGGTAGATCATAAATCAGATCCAAACTTCAAAACATTTATTTTTACAGTACCCTCTTATGCCGCTTTAAAGCTAATAGGCTAAATTCTGCACTAGCTAGACCTCAATGGTACCCCACTGAATTACCACAAGGATTATAAATCAGCCTAGTATTTAACCCATAGCGATTTATTATTTTGTATACACATAACAGAATCAGGCTGTAAAAAAGTAATTTCCTTTGCAGGATAGAATTTTACATATCATGCTGATAAGGCTTTCTCTATCAATTACTCAGGGACTATCGTTCCATCCCCACCTTTGGCTGGATTTCTGCACTGCAGTACTGAAATGCTAGCTGCACTGCTGATGCCTTAATACGGAATTTTAAGCCTCATTAACATTGCTGCCTAGTAATTATGTAAGAATATTCCATTAAAAATGCTGGTTTTAGACATCCAACGAAGTGGGTTTCTGCCCATGAAAGCTTATGCCCAAATAAATTTGTTTATTTTTAAGGTGCCATAGGACTCTCACTGTTTTGTTTTTAGACCAAATCAGCAAGCAAGTTACGTGCACTGAAAGCACTGGAATGTCAGACATACAGATACATTAGCAAACAATACCTGATAAAAAGGACATTACCTATTTATGCCCATTAGCACCATTACAAATAAGAGTTGGTTGATACTGCCATTGTAAATCTAGTTGTATAGAAGGAATTCTTAGTTAAAGAGAAATGTTTGATTTATTGGTCCTTATCAGTCTGCTAAGGACATGTTTTGAAGGGTCCATCACTATTATACATTTTAATAATAAAAATAGTTTCCCTTTAAAATTTTTGTAACCAACTCCAGGTTGCGTCGTTGCTGCTTCCCCCTTACACATCTGGGATAATGTTCACTAGTCAATCCACCACAATATTGGAATTCAGCTCCCAGTATTCCTGAATTGTTTATAGTTAGTCTGTTGGTGATGGAGTGATGATGCTGATGGTGGTACACTTTTCCCTCTTAGGACAAAGTTCTCTTCTTTCCTGCTCTGCCTCAAGCAAAAGCATTTGTTATAATATAGATCTCTATATGGATATAGTGAAAAGGAAGAATTAGTAAATAGCTAGTTCAGACTTTTCTAATGAGTGCTCTAGAGTACATTTTGCCATTTCTTTCTCCATATAACTGATCGGTAATTAAAACCACCCCTGTTGCTAATGCAAGGTTAATGTTCATCATATTCTCAGTTTAAAAAATGTTGACCTTTTTCATTTCCCCATTCCCTATTACACAATCCACTCCTCTCATATTAGATTTCTCCTTCCAATATTCTCATGCCTATCACATTTTCTGTATGACTAGATTGTGCTACCGTTGAAATGTGTATTAAAAATAGGATTTGTCTGAAAATTGTTTTTCTTCCGCTTCCTCAACAGCCAGATGTAAGGCAATTATCCTATATAAGGACCAAAAAATTAAAATGGTCTTGTATTTGAATCCCAGAAGTAGGATTGAATCAGCATTCATAATTAAAAGCTATAATTTACTGTCCAAACATACTGGGCTGGGAAGTTCATATTCACATCTAGATTTCAACCCTTCATATTTGCAGGTATTGGGTACTGAGGTTTCAGTTCTGCCTATTTTAAGATATGGGGTCAAATTTAGAGCCTATGGGAATCTAGAGGGAGTCTCAGCTGGCATAAGCTGCATCTTCTACTGGCCTCCTCAACATTAACATTACATCAGCTGAGACTCCCTGTACACTTTGTCTACTGTAATTTAACTCATTTAGACTACCTGACCTTGTCTGCACTAGAAACACTTAGGAACATAAGGCAACAACCATAAAGTTCCACCATTAACAACAGTGGAAAGTGTAGTGTAGCAAGGATGCAGGGTTTTCTCCCACCATTTTATCTAATCCTATGGTTGTTGGAGGTGTTGATCTTCCAATGGGAATTATTGTGTTCTGCCATTTTGAAGACATGTTTAAAAATCAAGCCATTCATATCCAAGAGCTAATAAAAGCATTTTGCCACTTTAAAACATTTGCACTGCCCATCCAGACTGGCTCAGTCCTGAACTTTGGCAGAACTGCCTCTAAAGGGAAAGAGAATTACAATTCAGTCTTTCAAGCAGTAGCTGCAAGCGCTCAGCATCCCTGAAAATTATTATTGACGAACTATCAGCCACTACTGACATGAGTTTAATTTGAATTATTGACCTGGGCCATATTTAATCCAATTACTTCTACATGAACAGCTCAGGATCCCACTGCCAATCAGCTGACCCCTCCATTACCCACTTCCCAAATATTAGAGTTCTGTATTCTTTCCTTTTACAATACATGATAGGATACATTAAAATATACCTGTGGGATTTGCTTCGTACTTAAAGTATCTGAATAAAAAGGCACAAGGCTCATTAGCTGTGATTTAAAAACAAATAAAAATATATTTAATTTAAAAAAAAATCTTAGAATTTAGAACTTTAGGTGACTGATGTTGAAATTATTGTATCTGGTCATGATACAATTATTTTACCACTATTTGAAGTAATAAAGGTTACTTTTCCCTAAAGTGGATACAGAGAGAGTCCCAAATTTCAGATCATTTGGAATACCTAAAAAATAGTAACTTAAAGCTACTCTTTCTGTTTGTGGCATAGTAGAATATCCACTGGAGCTAGTTCCTCAGTGCCTTACATTCCTAATAGGCATTTTCTGTGGGTTCACAATAAGGAACCATGTTAAAGGCATGGGAAATCTATCTGTGATTAGTCTATTTGTCGGGTTAGAACCTCAGGGAAAAAACCGGTAATCACCACCCTAGTAGTTTTTCTCTGTTATGATGAATTTTTGGGTGTAGTTGCAAGTTGTTTTCTTCTATTCTTATAGCAGAACTATAAGTGCCATTGTGTAAACCAAGTCAGTCATAAAAAATGTGTATGCTTCACCTAGTCTTCTGAAATATGAGTGATCTACCAATGAAAAGTACAATTTAATCCAGTGGTTCCCAACCTGTGGCCCGCAGACCTAAAGTGTCTCCATCTGGGTCTGTAGGTTCTGGGGTCTCTGCCGGAGCTGGAGAGAAGGGAGTACTGATCTCCTGTTGCCCTGGCTGCAGAAGGCAGCTGTATCCTAAGTATCCAGGCAGAGTGCGTTGCTGGTGGAGGCTCCTTACTGTAGCCAAGGCGGCGGGAGATGTGTGCTCCCCTCCCCTTGGCTGTAGCAGGGAGCACGACAAAGCACTTCGCCTGGGTCCCTAGGTTCTGGGGTCCCTGCTGGAGTCAAAGGAAGGGGAGCACTGATCTCCCATCCCACTGGCTGCAGAAGGGGGTCACTGCCTAGGGACCTTGGTGGAGCACATGGTTTCCCTGCAGCAGCCAGGGGGATGGGAGATCCTCCTTGCTGAACTCCTTCCCTCTGGCTGCAGGGGGGGGGGAGGAAGCGGGGCTGCTGGCAGAGACTGGTGGCCTTCAGGGTTGTAAAAATCTATGGCCTTCAAGCCAAAAAGGTTGGGAACCACTGATTTAATACAGACTGTACATATTTAATATGTAGGTACAGATCACAATTCTTCACATGCTATGTTTTTGCTATTGACCTCAAGCTAACTTGCAAAGATTACTCATTTCAGTTTTGCAACATCATCAGTCTTGAGGTATGTGATGCTGATGTTCCCTTAAGCAAACAGAGCAGATATATTTCACCTTAATTTGGCGAAATCTGTCAACTTGGTCATTTAGATGAGAGTAAACTAGCAAGTAAGATGACAGAACTTCCTTCTTTATTAATAGAAATTAAACTAAATTCTAGACTGACTTTAAAAACATGTGCAAGAAACTTAATTTTTGCAAAAATGATTCTTTAAGGGCCATTGTTCACATCCTTGGACAGCTTAATGTTTCGGGTAATTTCTGGTCTACATCTTGCTTTATCACAGATAGCAGGTCTAGCATATTTTTCCAGCAGGATGTGTATTACAGTCAAATCTGTCAAACTTAATAAGCCATATGTGTTATAATTTTCAAAACTAACAATGCCATAACTTAGTAACACTGTTGTATTCTTTAGAATTCAAAGAAGGGATATCACTGAGGGATATTTCCTGTTAGGCTTTACTTTGCTATTTCTTTTTTTTTCCTCCTGAGTATTTGTCTTATGACCCATATTATAGCACATTGCATAATGAACTCAAATGGCAGCACAAATAGGATGTAAAAACAACATTGTTTTGTATTGGTACTGTAAACATTTGAAGTTTGCTAATCCCTTTGGACAGAGCATGTATAAGCTTGTGTGTGTATGTGTGTGTGTGTGTGCACGCACATGCATGGGGACATTTCCAAGTCTATATAAGCTATCTGTCTGCCTCATCTACATATTAACACCATGCCATGGCATTTCAGTGCCTTGGCAGGATGTATGCACAGAACAAATTAGCACTATAGTCTACCAATAAAGCACATGACAAACGGATTGAGAACTGGCTAACTGACAGACCTCAAAAAGTCATTGTCTTCGCTAAATGGGGGTTGAATAGTGTGGTTCCATGGGGATCAGTACTAGGCCTGGCTCCATTCAATATTCTTATCAATGATCTGAAGTAAATATAAAATCACTGTTGATAAAATTTGTACATGACAAAAATTGGTGGAGGGTTAAATATTGAACTCTATGAAAAAAACAAACAGACAAGGTTTCTAATCCTGAGACAACCCTGGATGGCTTCTGAATTAAAATTTTTATGGCGGGGGGGGAGGAAGACGAGTTGCATTATGCATCAAGATATACTTGTTCTGCGGTCCAGAAGGAAATGAGAGACAAACCAGTTGAAAGTCTTTAGAGTAAAGAAAAAAGGGAAAAAATAGGAGTAATGTCATAGCAGATGTCTACTATAGACCACCAAATCAGGAAAGAATGTGAATGAGTCATTTCTAGAACAAATAACAGAACTATCCAAAACACAAGACCTGATGGTAATGGGGGACTTTAACTACCCAGACTTCTTTTGGAAAAGTCGGATGGCAAAACACAACATTTCCAGTAAGCTATTTAATATTGGGGACACATTTTTGTTTCAGAAAGTGGAGGAAGTAAGGCCAATATGGCTCTATCAGGACACCTTAATGACCTGAAAATCAAAAAGGAATCCTACAAAAACTGAAAACATGATTGATTTACCAAGAAGGAGTACAAAAGGATAGCACAAGCATGTAGGACAAAATCTGAAAGGCTAAAGCACAAAATGAGTTACACCTAGCAAGGAACCTATAAGGCAATAAGAAGAGATTCTTTAAATTTATTAGAAGCAATAGAAACACAAAGAAAAGTATGGGTCCTCTATTTAGCATGGAAGGAGATCTAAACTGATGACATAAAGAAGGCTGAGGTGTTCAATTTTTATTTTGCTTCAATCTTCACTAAAAGTTAATTGGGACCAGTTACTCAACACAGTGATTATTAACAAAAAGGGAAAAGGAATGCAAGCCAAAATAGGGAAATGACAGTTTAAAGAATATTTAGATAAGTCAGATGTGTTCAAGTTGGCAGGGTCTGATGAAATTCACTCTAGGGACTTTTGGAATTAGCTGAAATAATCATTAATTAGCTATTACTTTGAGAATTCCTGGAGGACAGTGTGAGGTTCCAGACTACTGGAGAAGGGAAAACATTATACCTATCTTTAAAATGGGGAACACAGAGAACACGGAGAAGTATAGACCACCCAGCCTAACTTCAATAACTGGAAAGGTACTGGATCAAATTATTAAGCAACCAGTTTGTAAGCACCTAGATGATAATAGGGTTATAATAAGTAATAGTCAACACAGAACTGTCAAGAATAAATTATGCCAAATCAATCTCATTTCTTTCTTTCACAGGGTTACTAGGTTAGTGGATGGGCAGAGCAGTAGACGTTATATATCTTGATTTAAGTAAGGCTTTTGACACAGCACCACATGCCATTCTCACAAGCAAACTAGGGAAATGTGATCTAGATAAAATTAATAATAATGACAAACTTTTAAGATAAACTTATTGAATTAAATTAAGTATTGGGGACTCCATTGTATTGAAAATGCAAATATTTGTGTACTCTTATGGGATTGTATAGAACTTCTTTAAGAGAAAGGCAGAAGTAATGTAATCTCCATGAGATATTAGGAACTTCAAAAGACTTTTGGGGATAAAATGCCAGAAGTTGATTTCATAGGAAATACTAGGGTGTGAGATGAAGGCAAAATGATCCACCTTGAAACCCTCCCTGTGAAGGTGCACTTTTAGCAGAGACCCACTGTCTGGCTGATTACTTACTCAAAGTCTCTTTAAAGAAGAAAACTGGATAAACTAGGGATTTTCTTACTCATGAGCATTCTTGTTCTGGGAAAAAGGGTATTATGAATTTGAAACCACAGATACACCAGTCTATTGGTTTTTTTTAAGGACTGTTCACCTTGCAGAGCCCTCTCTGGAGTTGGGATGTTCTCTATTAACTTGATAGTTTGCGTGTGGGTTCTTTTATTGTTTTTAATGTTTTCTCTGTATTACTTTTATCTTAGCAATAAAATATGTTGGCTTAGAAATACGTGTGTGGAAGCTTAACTGGGGAAATTACACTCCGTTACTAATCTCTGAATAGAAAGCAAAGCATACTTGATGACCACTTTAGGCAGTCTGCCTTGGTGGGCAATAACACAGTATAGACAGAGTATTGTGCGGCTTGAAAATACTGTGATCAGAAGGGAGAGAGGTTAAAAAAATGGGCATTTTACTCTTGAGAAAAGAAGATTGAGGAGGACCAATAATAGCCTTCAAATATGTTAAGGATTGTCATATAGAGGACTGTGACCATATCCATTGAAGGAGGACAAGAAGTAGTTGGCTTAATTTGCAGCAAGGGAAATTTAGTTTATACATTAGGAAAACCTTACATCTTAATGATAGTTAAGTCCTGGAATAGGTTTCCAAGGGAGGTTGAGGAATCCCCATTATTGGAGGTTTTTAAGGTGAACATCTCTCAGGGACAAACATCTGCCAAGGATTGTCTTGGTTCTGCCTCAGCACAGGGGGCTGGACTTGTTGACTTCTTGAGTCCCCTTCCAGTCCTACATATCTATGATTCCTTTTGAGGTTATATGAAGATAGAATTTTTTTTAAGTTTAAAACTTTTGCCCGTTATTTGTCCCATTGGGCTCAGGTTTTATGGCACTGTAAGAAGGCGTTGTAACCTCCCCCAGAGTTGGGACCCAAGGGAAGGCCTCAGCTACCCGACTGGGCCAAACCAGACCCAGCAGACCAGTCTGCCCAGCAACCAAAAGGCCGGGACATGATAGGGCCTCCCGGCCAACCCAACCAGCACCCACGGGGCAGAGCTTCTGCAGGAAGGGGCAGTATAAAAGACAGGCCCCGTAGCTCAGTAGGGAGGTAGCTGCCATCGGAGGCAGACGCACTGCCCTGCCGGCCGAAGCCTAGGCCAGATTGGAGCCAAGCGGATGCAAGAGGCACCTGCCTCCCTGAGTAGAGACCCCGCCGGCTTCCCGATCTACCCAGACATAGGGAATGTATAGAGCCGCCAGGGCCTGGTGGCTGGACCAGGCCCACCAGTCCCAGTGACTGGACTGAGCTACCTGACCCCCGGGACTGGACCGAGGACCCTGAGCAACCCGGTTGGGAGATGTCCCCCCGAGGCTGGACGGGACCTGGACGAGCTGCCTGTTGCTGAGGCTCCGGAGACTGGACAGGACCTGGATGAGCTGCCTCATTAGGAAGGCCCCCAGGAACCCTGTGACCTGGAGGAGCTGTGAACGAGGAGGGACTGGTGAGCCAGCTGTGGGCCGAGTACCCATATGACCCGGTAGAAGCAAGTACCTGAGGATATGGGGAGGAACTGGCCCAGGGACAGTCAGACCCAGTGGCTGAGTTCGGAGCAGAGCCCCACCGGCGTGTGGCAGCAGGAGCCTCGCCAACCCAGTGGCAATGCCTTTACCACTATAGGGACCTGGGCTGGGACGCAGTGGAGACTGGTGGGTCTGTGTCCTCCTCCCCCCTTCCCTAGCCCCCCGGGGAGGAAGTACCCTCCCTTTCTGCTCTAAACAGTGGATCCACTTCCTGCCTCGCTCTGCTTAAAAGGTCGGGGCGCTAGACTGCTTACTCACCCGCCCTGCCTGAGGGCCAGGGCAACAGACTATTTGTGAGCTAAGACCTGCGCACCAGCACTAATTGTTCACCATTTGAGAAGGTGCTGTGGCCTCCCCTGGAGTCGGAACCCAAGGGAAGGCTGCAGATACCCAGCCGGAGAGGACAGCCATTGGCACATGGTGGAGAATGCAGGCACACAAAGCCTGACACATAGGGTTCCTGCTTGCACGAAATTTCCGTCGACCGCCGGCGCCTGACAGTACGACAGTGGAGGCTGAAAAGCTGATCAAATGGTGGGCAGAAGCCCAGCAGCAGCAGCAGCAGCAGCTTTTGCAGACTTTGGGTACACAGCAGCAGCAACTAATCCGGGACTTGGAGGCCCAGCAACAGGAACACAGCGGCAATTTGTGCAGCAGCTGGGAAGCTGCCCGGGGTCAGTAACCCCCGACCCCAAGGAAGCCCCGAGCTGAGCCTGGACTGCAGCCGGACCCCAGCTGGGCCTTACGAAGCTGGGGCCTGCCGACAATCCTGAAGCATTTCTGGTAACCTTCGAATGGGTCGCCACCACCAAAGGGGGAACCCCACTCAATGGGTGACCATCCTGGCCCGTACTTGACGGGAGCCCCCCAGGCAGCCTATCGATCCCTGGGCCATGAAGAGGCCCGGGACTACCCGACAGTGAAAGCCTCGATCCTGGATGGCCTAGACATCAGCCCCGAGATGTTCCTCCAGGGATTTAGGGAAAAGACCTACCCCCCACAGTCCATCCCCGGGCCGTGGCCCAGGAGATCCACAACACCGGCTGGCACTGGCTCCAGCCAGAACAACGCACCATGGCGGCAGTAGCTGAGCAGGTGATCCTTGAGCAGTTCCTCCAGATCCTGCCAACTCAAGGGAGGACCTGGCTGCTATGGCACCACCCCACCACCTTGGCGGAGGCGGTCCACTTAATGGAGGACTTTTTAGCCATCAAAAGACCCATTGGCCCTGCATACCCCACCACCAGATGAACCGGGCGATGGGGCCTGTACTGCATCCACCAGGGCCCAGGGTCTGGCCCCACTGGAGTCCAGAAGCTGGTCATTGCTGGGCCCCGGTGAGAGCGGCCCATGGACCCACCATAGAGCTGCTCCTCTGGGATACCAACAGGTAAGCCAGACCCTGGGAAGTATCCAGGGGCCTGGGCCCATGCTTCACTTGTGGCCAGCTGGGGCACATGTGCCAACAGTGCCCGACCCTGGCTTGCACCTATGGCATGGTATACACTGGCAAAGGATGGGCCTGGAGCCGGTCCAGCTTCACGGTGATGGTCATAGTCAGTCTAGCCAGGTGGCAGCTGGAGGTCCTAGTGGACACCGAGTGTGGACAGACCCTTATCCTATGGGGCTTAGTCCCCGAGAACGGAAAGACCCTCGGCCAGGTCGGGCTCCAGTACATCCACGGGGACTTAAGATTTTATCCGACCTTGCCAGTTCCCTTGACCATTGGACCAGAAACCCAGATCCTAACTGTAGCACTTGCCCCCCGACTGACCTACCCAGTGATACTCGGCCAGAAATGGCCCAAGTTCGCTGAAATCCTCCAGTGGGCTGACGACAGATGGGACCAAGGGACAAACTTTACCTCCTGGCTCCTACAGGAGGTCTGGGCCATCTTCAGGATCAAAAAGCTCTGGACATCAGTCTACCATCCCCAGACAGACGGCCTCGTGGAGTGCTTTAACCATACCATCAAACATATGCTGCAGAAATTCCCTCCCAAGGACCTGCGGCGGTGGGACCAGCTGATCCTACCCTTTCTCCTGGCTATCTGCGAGGTCCTGCAGGCCTCCACCTAGTTTTCGCCCTTTGAATTGCTGTACGGCTGGCAGGCCCGAGAGATCCTAGACTTGATGAGGCTGCAATGGGACCAGGCCCCATCACCAACCCAGGGCATGCTCCAGTACGTTGTCTAGCTCCAAGAGCGTCTGCGCCAGGCCAGGGCACTGGCCCAGGAAAATCTTCAGGTTGCCCAGGAAAGCCAGGCCCAGATGTACAACAAGGGGGCTCAGGACCATTCCTTCAAAACCGGGGACCAGATCTTAGTCAAGCTGCCCTCCACAGAATCGAAGTTGCTGGCCAAGTGGCAGGGACCCTACAAGGTTCTTCGACCCGTGGGGCCCGTAAGCTATGAGATTCACCAGCCTGACTGCAGGAAGAGGAAACAAGTCTATTACATCAACTTGCTGAAACCCTGGAGGGAGTATGAGGGGCTGCTGATCGACCCCTGCCCCCTGGAACCTGAATTGGGTCTGTTGGTCCCCAAAAAGAGGAAGTGGGAACCCCCCAGCTCGGAGAGGCATTGACCGACACCCAGAGGCGACAGGCTTGGCATCTGGTCAAGTCCTTCACAATACACCTTTACCACGACCCTAGGAAAAACTATGCAGGTATACCACATTATCAAAACGCGACCTGGGGAAGTCATGCAGATGAGTGCCCGCCCACTACCCTGCCACCTGCAGGCAGCCATAGAGGAGTTCCAGGCCATGCTGCACTTGGAGGTAATCGAGCCTTCAATGAGTGAGGGGCAGAGTCCCATCGTGCTCATCCCCAAGCTGGACGGATCCTATCGGTTTTGTATCAATTTTCGACGCATTAACGGTATCGCAAAATTTGACTCCTACCTTATGCCACATGTCGATGAGCTGCTGGACTGGCTTGAGGAGGCACAATACTTCTCCACCTTGGATCTTACGAAAGGCTACTGACAGATCCCCTTAAAGGCCTGATCCTGGGAAAAGATGACCTTCGCAACTCCCAGCAGCCTTTACCAGTTCGTGCGGATGCCTTTCGGACTTCACAGGGCACCCACGACCTTCCAGCATCTCATGGACCAGCTCCTAGCATCCCACTTAGATTACACTGCCGCCTATCCCGATTACATCATCATCTTCAGCCAGGACTGGGATGACCACGTCAACCAGGTGACGGCCATCCTGTGGACCCTCAGAGACACCAGCCTGACTGCCAACTCCCAGAAATGCCGCATTGGGTGGTGGGAGAACACGTATCTGGGATATATGTCAGGCCAGGGGATACTCCGACCACTAAATTGGCAAAGTACAAGCCCTACAGGAGTACCCCCCATCGGTAACCAAGAAACAAGTGCGGCAATTCCTGGGCCTGGTGGGCTACTACTGACAGTTCGTACTGAACTTTGCCACTCTCGCTGCACCTTGCAGAAGGACCAGCCTCTCCAAGTCCAGTGGACCCTGGAGCTGGACCGGGCGTTTCAGGCCCTGCAAGACGTGCTATGTCCTCTACAGCCCAGACTTTGCCCATCTGTTCATGGTTAAGACTGACGCCTTGATGTTTGGACTAAAGGCCATATTAATTCACGTATTTGATGGAGAAGAACATCCCATTCTTTATCTAAGCTGTCGGTTGTTGCCTCATGAAGAGCAGTACGCAACCATTGAGAAAAAAGCCCTGGCCGTGTAGTGGGCCCTCAAGGCATTGCGGTATTACCTCCTGGAACGCCCCTTCACCATGGTCATGGATCACACCCCTCTCCACTGGCTCCAGAGCATGAAGGAAACCAACACTCAGGACATGCGCTGATATCTAGCCCTCACATCCGGCACCGCATGGGATGGGACCACACCAACGCTAATTCTCTGTTCCGGTTAGAGGGGGTGAGACTGGCCGGCCCTGAAGCACAGGAGCCGGACATGGGGGGGATTGTGTAAGAAAATGCTGTGGCCTCCTCTGGAGTCAGGACCCAAGGGAAGGCCTCAGCTACACAGCTGGGCCGAACAAGACCCAGCAGACCAGTCTGCCCAGCAACCAAAAGGCAGGGCCGTGATAGGGCCGCCTGGCCAGCCCCCCGGGGTGGAGCTTCTACAAAAGGGGGCAGTATAAAAGACAGGCCCCATAGCTCAGTAGGGGGGTGGCTGCCATCAAAGGCAGATGTGCTGTCCTGCCAGCCGAAGCCTAGGCTGGATTAGAGCCAAGTGGATGCAAGAGGCGCCCGCCTCCCTGAGCAGAGACCCCGCCGGCTTCTCGACCTACCCAGACATAGGGAATGGATAGGGCCTCCAGGGCCTGGTGGCTGGACCAGGCCCAACAGCCCCAGTGATTGGACTGAGCTACCTGACCCCCAGGACTGGATTGAGGACCCTGAGCAACTCGGTTGGAAAATACCCCCCTAGACCAGATGGGACCCAGATGAACTGCCTGATTCAGAAGGCCCCCAGGGACCCTGTGACCTAGAGGTGCTGCCCCTCGCCGAGGAGCTCCCCGCCTTGCTGCCTGTGGACAAGGAGGGACTGGTAAGCCAGCCGTGGGCTGAGTACCCCTATGACCCAGTGGAAGCAGGTACCTGGGGATACAGGGATGAAGTGGCCCAGGAACAGCCAGACCCAGTGGCACAGCCCCGCTGGCGTGTTGCTGAAGGTGCCCCACCAACCCAGTGGCAATGCCTTTGCCACTACTAGGGCCCTGGGCTGAGCACAGTGGAGACAGGTGGGCCTGCGTTCCCCTTCCCTCTTCCCTAGCCACCCCAGGAGAAAGTACCCTCCCTTTCTGCTGTAAACAGCAGATCCACTGCCTACTCACCCGCCCTGCCTGAGGACCGGGGTGCTAGACTGCCTACTCGCTCACCCTGCCCGAGAGCCAGGCCACTAAACTACCTACTTGCCCGCACTGCTTGGAGTCCGGGGCAACAGACTATTTGCGGGTTAAGACTCCCGCACCAGAGCTAATTGTTCTCCATTTGAGAAGGTGCTGTGGCCTCCCCAGAGTCAGGACCCGAGGGAAAGCCTCAGATACCCGGCCACGCACATTCTTGTGTGCAGGGGACCTGTTAGAAATTGGCTGTGTATGTGTTCATGTATGTAGGCCAAAATTCTAAAACATGCATGTGTGTGAACAATGCATGCAGTTTGTATGTGTTTATGTCCATGTATGTGTAAAAAAAATATTTCCAAGCAGTAAACCAGATGTTTTTTTAAAAAGTTATGAAAGGGCTTAAGGAAAAAATTCATACGAAAATAATTCAAAGCAAAAAATAATTCCTAACCTAAAACAAAAGAAAATGAAGGACATCTTTCAATTGGAGGCATGCTCACTAATGTAGAATTAGTTCACTTTTCTTCATTTACTCAGTATAAAATGACTTTCTTTACTTATCTTCCCACACTCTATTTTAAATAGGCCAAAAAGTTATAAAGCTTTTAAATACCAAGATAAAGATATTTTAAAAGGTCATTATTAACATCTGAAAATAGAACCTTAACATTTTTTTTTTTAACATTTTGGCTCTAAAAAAAATTAAATTGGGGGAAATAACATAACATAATTAAGATTACTCAGACAGAATATTGCTGAATAAACCTAACCGTACGGTCTTTTGCGTGGGATCAGTAGTAACAAGGAACTATTTGAAGTGTCAAAAGGTCAGTTTCAGCAATCTTCAGTTTAAATTGAAAAAAGTGTTAATGGAATTTCATAAAGGTTGCTTTTACTACATACTGTCAAAAGCCCAATATTTTCTGTTCTGCATTAAGGATAGACATTCTGGACTCTAATTCCAATATAATAAAATACAACTTTATTTTGTATAGCTTCTTTCATACCCACTGTATCACCAAACTCCACATAGCTAAATAATACAATTACAGAGGTCAGCAGAGGGAGAAAATAATAAGACATTTAGGGAGCAAAAATATATTTCCATATTAGATCTGAAATGTGGAGAGAGCCTCTGCTATTAGACCCTAATCAATCACTGTACTAAAAAATAAGTAATCCCATTAATTTAGTACATTTTAATATAACATCTCTGCATTTCAATATGAACCATTTATTTCAATGGTTCTAACTCTTTTTTGCTGAAAGTTAAGAAATGCTGAAATGCCTTGTTGGATTGAACCCTTAGTCATTAGGTTGTTGTGGCAGATACATGGACAGTCATGGTATAATTTGATTTCAGATCTCAGCCCTTTCAGGAAGAATCAGGTTTGTTTTGGGTTGTGCTGCTAGAGGATATTTTCCTACAGTCAGGATTTTGTTTATTTTGAGCCAATCTAGATCCATGTTTGCATCCTAGGTGCCCTACATGAGGGAAGCTTGGTTTCTGGCTCCTCAGGAATTGTATACAACCCTCTTCCTTTTCTAGGGTGTATACCACAAGCTCAGAAGCAGCTTGCTCCTATATAGATAGGCTACTTAATTAGTTTTCAGTGGACTATTTACAGAATGGTTTATGCTTTTCCTTTGGTGCATAATGCCAGGAAAGCCATGAAGGCCACCTATTTCATTAAGACTGATAGCTGCCATATCAACACTGCAGAATTATCACTTTAAATACTCAAAGCTTTCCTGGTCCTGCTTGTAAACTATAGGGAAGCATATGAGTAGCAGTCAGTGTGCAAACAACTGGCCTATAGTTATAGAAAGGTGGGGTGAGTTGATCTCTATTTTAGTGAGCAGCCTGGTTGGTATCGATCGCTTTTAGGTTCTTCCGTATTATTCTGAATTCTGTGAAATTAAGTAACGTTATAGACTCAGAAATGTAGGGCTGTAAAGGAACTTCAAGAAGTCATGAAGTCCAGCACCCTGTGCTGAGGTAGGATCAAGTAAACCTAGACCATCCCTGACAGGTGTTTGTCCAGCCTGTTCTTGAATCCTCATCACTGGAGGGTTTTCATAACTACTCTTGGAAGCCTATTCTAGTGCTTATAGCAAGTTTTTTCCTAATATCTAACTTAAATCTCCTTTGCTGCAGACTAAACCCATTATTTATTGTCTATTGTGACATACTGTACCTCACATTAAACCCTGTACCCACACATTTGCCACCATTATAAGATTATGATCTCAAAAATGAGATTTTGTTATATTTTTGTCATTGAAACATGTTGTGAGTCTGGGAAACACCCACAGAGTAGCCCCTTAGAAAGGGCAAAGGAACTGTAAACACAGAGGCCTTATATGCCAAACCTCACATAGACAAAAAAGCACAAGCAAGAATTTTCAATTCATAATGAAGGACGTCAGTGGCTCATATCATGGGGGCTGCTTAGCCCCATGATATAGCATGGATTTTTCTAGCACCTGAAGAAAAGTATAAATCAGGGAAAGTGACATCACCATGGGGCCTCTCTTTCCTCCCCATCATTTGGAAGACAAAGAGAAGTGTCCAGAAGTCTTCTTTAACTGTGGGGGAGGGATGAACCTAGCTAGAAAGCTTTCAAGTTAGTAGGAACTGGGAACTGAAAACTACCTGTCTCTTCCCCCCATCTCTACACAAGGGAGCAAGATCACCTGGAAAACAAAGATCTCCACTGAAACTATGGGAGGGGCTGGACCTAACCAGAAGGCGTTCCAACTAGCATGAACTGCTGTGAAATTTTGAATGAGAGAAATCCTCTTGCTTTGAGAATTATTATCTTGGTAAAGTTTAGGATTTAGACTGCAGTTTTGCTATTTTATTTCCTTTTGTAACCAGTTCTAATCTTCTATGCTAGTACCACTTAATTACTTAAAATCCATCTATCTTTCTCTAGTTAATAAACTTATGTTGACGTTTAATCTAAACCAGTGAGTTTGTCTAAAGTGTTTGCAGTATCTATTCAGATTAGAGAGGCAGGGTCATGTCCATTACCCTTTGAAGGAGTGGCGAACTAATTAATGAGCCTGCATTGATCAAGAAGGTCTTGAACACTGTAAGATACACATTTCTGGGGTGCAAAGCTGGGGCTGGTGGAATTTGCTGGTATCTCTCTATATACAGTTCACAAGTGGCTTGGAAGAGCCTTCATATAATTTAGCTGGGTATGCCTCTGAATGCTGATGATGACTGAGTGAACAGACTCTTGAGGGGTTTGCTGTTTTTTCAGGTCATTAAGGAACTCCTAATGGAACCATATTAGCTTCTTACTATTTTTTCTATCTTTCCTTCTTGTTGGGATAGTTAGCTGTTATGTCTTTAATATTGTCTTCTTGAGAAACTGACAGCTCTCCTGAACTCCCTTTTATTTTAGATGTTTCTTTCCATGGAATCTTACCTCTCACTTCTGAGGGTTTTTTGAAGTCCATTGTCCTTATTCTGCCACTCTCACACCTTTTTTTGTGTTGCAGTCTTCTAGCATGAGTATTTGTTTTTATTTCACTTCTGGTGTGTATGCTGTGAATATAACATACTACATTAATGACCAGTACAATGCAAGTACAGTGTCCTGGAGTCTCAAAACCTTGAGATCATAGGGGGGTTGAGAAATTTGAGAGCCTGGACTTCAGAAATTGCTGGTCAACAACCTCGATTAGAAACAGCAAGGAGAGGAATTCTGGAGTCTAGGAAGAAGGAAGAGCTGTGAGTGTTCACTTGTTGCACTGAACACTGTAGCTTCTAGAGTAAGAAATCTGCCGCAGAAGTAGATGCTTCCCTCCTATTAAAGTCTCACAATGCGTGTACGTACTGTATTTAGCTGTGGGGGGGGAGGATTGCTCTTGTTTCCTAGCTATGAAGCAAATGAGACTCTCTCTCCTTAAGACCAAACGAGAAAGTTAAAAGAGGTAGAAGAAGTGGGGGGAGGGAGGAGGTGAATTAGTTGTGATGAGGCACCACTTGTGGTTTGTGTAACCAAACTTTCACACCATAAGTAAGAATAGGCATTACTGTGGATTATTTTAACGATATGAATGAATTCAGCACTCATTTAAGTAAGGCTATTCATGACAGTTCAGAACATGGTAGTTCTTTGCTAATATTACAAATGGGATTTTCAGTGGAGAAGTCAAAGGGAAGACAATGAGAGTTGGGTTCTTAATACCCTTAAGTCCCTTGAATTTCTTATTTAGATATCAACTGTAATGTACTGTAACCTTAGGTATTAGAGCTGAGCTGCAAGCATTTAAATCCACAAAGAAAAAATGAATCCAGCTACATTCTGGTCTTTTTCAAATATAAATTAAAATATTGTACCAAATATATTTGATTAAAATGAATGTATTGTTCATGGTGCTGCAAATGCTATGAATTTCAATAGGAGAATGTTCAAATAAAAGCTACCTAAAGCAGAAAAATTCATAAAGATCGTCTTCTCTTTCCAGAAACTTACTGTTGCTATTCACTCAATCCTCAATCATTAGAGAGTACTTTATATTCATTTCCTACATTTTTCTTACATTTAACATAACCAGTAAGAAGCAGCTTTGATTTGATATGTCTGAAAGATAGGTGGGTATTTGGAAAAAAATATCTTTTAATTCTGCGGTTTTGAAACTCCTTCTGGGGAACATTAAGCTAACGCACTGTTATATTAAATTGCAAAGATGTTATATAACACTAGCTGTGGCTTCGGAAACTCATTCTTAAAAAGAATGAGCTTTATGTTCATTCTCAGGGAAAGTCTATGTTCTGCATATGAATACATTACCAAACAGAAATATGAAACAAAATCTGATCTTTACAAACAATGCACATTTATAGTAAAATGCCGCCTTTAATGGTAGTTCATATTAGGGAGCAAAGAGTATTCATTATTATCTTAAAGCATTACAAAAGTTACAATTGTTACTACTACAGCAAATAATAAAATAAAATAATAATAAATTAACATTAAAGATGGTCCAAACTAATAAACTTGATTCTGAATCCCCTCAAATTCTAGGAAGAGTTCGAATTTGTATCACTGAACTGAGTCTGCTCTTACAGCACTGCTCTTAGATCAGGGCCAATATCAGAAAGAGCCTATTTCCGAAGTTTCAGATTTAATTGAAAATTTCAATCCTAAATTGTGGTAATCTCACACTGACAGATCATTTCCCAAGGATGAGCATTATTGTCCCCCTGTTTTACAGATATGGGGACTGGGCCATTCATGTATTGATACAAGAATGCCTCTGCCATCCCAACTGCAGTATGGTGTTGTGTGATTGGGTGTATAAACCGCACACCAGAGGATTAATGAGCAGCTCTGTGTCTAGAAGGCCCCACCCAGCTGTACCTGGTGAGCATGCTTGCAGTGGACAGAGAGGAACCACCAGCTTGGTCGGACTGGACAGAGAAAGAGGACAGTTCTATGCTGAGAGCTCCTGCAGAGCCTCCTGCTTGGACAGACCTTGCTGCTGAGCCGCCAAAGGTTCCCATGGAGACCATGAATGGTGGGCCATGATTGAAGAAGAGCCTCTGGATCACTGACAGTGAGAACCTCCCCAGCAATCTATAAACTGACTCCTGTTGTGACTTTGGAGAGATGGAGGCTGTGGTAGGAAGTGACCCAAGGGGCAGGATTGGTGGTGTCTGCCCCCCAGTCTGCAAAACTGACCTGCCAATCACAAGGCCCTGGGTGAGAATCTGGTGGAGCTGGAAAGGCCTGGGTATCCCACAGTCTCTCACCACTGGGCAAGGCAGCTATAGACTGTCACCATTGGGTGATATGACGATAGACTCTTTGTGACTGACTCTTTGATGCTGCACTTCAACGCAATGCCCACAACAGGTTAATACCCGTTTTTGTAATGGATTTTGAGATTCCTTGATCCTGCCCTCATTTCCTTCCCTCCCTTTCACCCATCAGGTGAAAACAAACTCAAAACTGGTTAACTGGCAACCCAAGAATTCCTCTGGCATGGAGGGATTCTCTGGTATCTTGTCCTGGAAAAGAGGGCATGGGCAGGACGCTGGTACATCCAGCCCATGCAATTTTTCAAAGGCCAAATGTAGACAGATGTTGACAGGAATGGCAAAGGGCACATGCCTGGTAAAAAGGCTACTCCCCTGCCAAATTTCAAGTCCTTTCTCCAAAGCACTTATGCACTGGAACTTTTCAAAGAAAAGGTCGCCAGAAAACAATGTATTTCTCTCTAATCTCAGTCTCAGAAATGATTGAACTGTTTTAGCTGCAATAAAAAAGAAAAAAGCCTGCAACAGATACCCAGCCATGAAAATTTTAATCCAAACAGTTAAAGTTTGGGAAATATGTAAGCAATTGAAAACAGGGTCTTATAATGGAAAGCACCAGGCAACCTTAATAATACAAGATTCTACCAGCATCATATAGTTATTTGATTCATGACCTATTTCTTCAGTTGTCTTTAAGAACTGGTTTATTATATTTATGCTGACTTCTCTTCTCATTAAAATGTGCTTGCTGATGACAGGGGTTAGGAAAATAATGCTGTAGACTATAAACAGTATTAACTGGTTCATTCAAGTTCACCCTCTGCATTCTTTTCTCCTTATATGCTCTTCTTGTTTTACCCTGTGGGCTCATTTATTATGACAGACATATTCTTCTGCACAGCAAACAGCTAAGTGTGCATTGTAACATTTATTATTGAGTCCATCTGGGTGGTTTGTCTTTTGTGTTGTTGTTTTTTTTGTTTGTTTTAAACTGCATATGGTCCAAGTGTTTCTAAAAAACCTGTTTATCACCAACAAACCAATTCTGTGAAGAGACATGAATGTCTTTTCATTGTTAAATTTCAAATTGGAACTCATAAAACAATGTAAAAGTGCAATATGCAAAAAGAATAGTAATGATAAAAATCATGTCTTACAAATAGTCCTTTTGTTCATGTAGGGTTCCCAAAACACTTTACAGCACTGAAACATCACCACCTATGGTTTGGAGGTCTGTAGTCAATCAGCACACTTTGTAACTGTGGGGGAGGAGAGAAACATTGGCCACTGACATCCAGGCAAAAATCTACTCTTATGAAAAGGACCATAAAACCTTAGGGCAAAAGATCTTGATCTGTGCCATTATACTGCAAGCACATGTGATAGATAGATGAGAAATCTGGAATGAACTGTGGAGAAAAATTCACAAAGCCCAGGAAGTGCTGTAATTCCCAGGGGGACCTGGGCACAGCCCAGCTGCAGATGGCCTCCACCTTCTGCTGGTCCATCTTAATGTCTTCTAAGGAAAATATATAACACAAAAATTCTATGGAGGACTGGTCAAAGGTACATTTTTCCACCTTCAGGTATGGACCATGTTTCCATAGTCTTTCCAGAATGGAATGAACATGGTAATGCTGCTCAGGATTATCTTAAAACCCAAATATGTTAGCAAGATAGATGATTACATACTGGTCCAGGATGTCTGTAAATACATCATTCACAAAGTGTTAAAATACCATGGGAACACTGGTCAGACCAAATAGCATTACTAAATATTGGAAGTGCCCATAATGAGTTTGAAAGGTGGTCTTCCATTCATCACCTGCACCAATGTGCACTAGATTGTAAACTCTCCTCCCCCTCCGAGGTCCAGTTTGGTGAAAATTGTGGAAGACTGCACACGATCTGGTAACTCCAAGATTAGAAAAGAGGATACTGGTTTCAGAGCATCACTTGGTTTAGGGCCTGATAGAATGGAATGCTATGGAAAGCCTCTGTGTGGACTTCCTCTTAATGAACAAGACTGGAGCTCCTGCTGGGCAGGTGGAGCACTGGATGAAGCCCTTGGCTAGGTTTTCCTGGATGTATTCACAAAGGGCTACAAGTTCTGACTGGGCATTGCGTAGATCCCTCTGTAAGGACTCTTCATCCTGGGTTTTAGGTATGGAACAGGTATAGGCCTGGTGCAGAGGTAGCATGTCTGCATTTTTCTTTTTGAAAAGATCCGTATAATCCCAATACCTGACACAGAGAAGGAGATTCCGGCATGAGAGCAGTTCCTTCTGGCTAGCCACTGCCATCCCCACAGGTACCGTTACCAGAATCTGGGAATGGGCAACAGGGGATGGATCTCTGGATGATTAGCCATTCATTTCATCCCTTCTGAAACACCTGCTGTTGGCCACTGTTGAAAGACAGGATACTGGGCTAGATGGACCACTGGTTTGACCAGCATGGTGTCCTTATGCTTCTGATTGGCTGCAGGAGCCCAGGACCAGAAAGCTAGGGCTGGCTGCACACAGGCAGACCCTTTGGGAGTGTTCTAAGAGGAAGTTGATCCTCTTCTCTCACCAGCAGATGCAAGAGTCATGCTTCTCCAGCCAGGCAATACCCAGAATTAGAGAGGAGTGTGGGGAATATCCCAGCCATTTTTTATATTGGAATATAGACTTTTTCCATCCAACATCACAGGACTTTTCAGCTGAGTTATTGCTGTAGCAAGCTAGATGGAATAGACATTATACCCCGTGGCTTATATATCTGTTGGTCTTTTCAATAGCATTTAAAGGAGTAAAGAAACTGCAAATAAACAAGTCATTTAGGCTAAGGGAACATATTTTCTCATCCCATGGATAAATATTATTGTGTAGTGAAAGGTACTTAAGTCATTCATATTATGAGTTGCTGACTGCAAATGTTCTACGTAACAGATTTTCCATTGGCAAATACAAATTTCACAGAACTGAAATGCTCTCTGGGAATGTCTCTATTCTGTTGAAACTCTTGATGGAAACCAGGCCTGCTGGCCAGACTGCCCACTGACCAGCCAGCTGGCCAAATGCTGGCTTACCTGCCGCTGTCTTCCCTACTGCCTGGCTTTGCAGCTAACTGGCTGGCTTGCTGGACAGCCAAGTAGTCAGGGAGTTGGCCAGCAGGGAACTGGTGAGCTCCCTGTTTGGCAATTGTGAGGACCCAGGACTAGGATCTGGGTCTGCAGAGCCTGGGACAGCTGAAACTCCACAGTGTCATCAGACGGCCCTGCAGAGGCACAGCCAGGGGGCGCTATGGAGAATAGGCACTGCAGGAATTACTGCTCATGAGACCCAGAGGGACAGCCCTCTGATTGGCCAAGTACCCCTACTTAACCCCAGGGGTTGGCCCAGGAAGTTGTCTGGGCAGCTACACAGATCTTGGCCTACTATTATGCTGGGCTTTGCCTCGTCTCCGAGTCCAACCTGACTCCAGGATCCTAACCTGGTACTACCTCTGATCTCTGACTCCCGCCTGATTCTGACCCCAGCCTCTTGTTCATGAAACCTGGCTTTGTGATTCCTCTAACTCCAGCCCAGCAACTCCTGGCCCTGGTGGGCAGATCTCAGCCCAGCTGCAACTGCTAGGCAAAACCGCCTATGTTCCTATTCTCTGTAGCAATCGGATAGTCTTCTGCCATTTCTTCTTTCGGGTTCATGCTTTCTTCCTCTTTCTCAAAAAAGTTTGTCTGATATTTATGTCACAGTTTGATAAGCTACCTATCACTGTAGGATCTAAATGTCAATAAACTACCAAAGAAAATACAACCAGATTATTGCTGCAGGTTGCTTACAACACTAGGCTTCCATCATAGATTCTTCTTACACTCAGATTAATATTTTTGCTATGGTAGTTTCAGTTTTTAATCAAGTGTTTATTCTAATTGAAAAGCAGTGGTGGAAATTCTTGTTGCATTTCAGTTTCTCTCTTTGGTCATGCATTTCTCTCTGTGGTCAAAAAGATTATTTAGAGAAAGTATATATGAATTATTCTCTGGGCAGACATTTTTCGTTTCAGCACACCACCAAACATGAATATCATCTTCCAATGTGTCATATATGTGTGCATTCTATCGCTGACATCTCATCATCTCAGCCCTACTGTCAGATGTTACAAGCCTGGAACAACCATTTAGTGAAAAACGTACAGCTGCAGAAGGGAAAGGATTGGATCACGGCTGCTATTATGACTGACTTCACTGTCCAGTAAATATTGAAACACTTAGCATAAAGCAGCATGTTTTGGCTGCAGTATCCATTGTTAGCATGTGAAACACCACCCGCCAGATTCTGACATTTAAAGGGAAACTTACAGCCTACATTTCCGAAAGTGACTCTCTGTTCCTCAGTTATGAGCCCTCACTATTTAGAAATCAGCTCTCTTTAAGGTGGCCCAAGCTAGGCCCTCAAAATGACTTCTTAAAGTTGAGGCCTCCATTTGAAAACCAAGAATAGGCTGGGAAAATTAATCTACCTCTTCAATGTCAAATGCAAATTGTTTAGAGCAGAGACTGTGTCTCCCTATATCTTTATAGAGGGACTAACACAATGGGGCCCTGATCTTGACATGATTATTAATAGGGTTTATTCAGTGCTTTAAATAGATTCAGCAGGTGTTCTCTTGTGAAATCACTGTGATCTTAACTCTGTAATATTACATTGTATGATGTGCAAGAAGGAACAGAATCTTGCAATACTAACTGCTTATTATTAATTAATTATACATTGTTGATTATTATATTTGAAAGCTTCAGGGTGTTCAGCTACTGTATTTAAGGGTGATTTGTTTTTTCTGCCAGTAGTATGAAATGGAAGTCTAGAACTAGTAATACTGATGTAGCAACAGATACAAAGGAATCAGTTAGAGAATAAGGGGTGAACCTTCAATGAACTGGAGCAAGATTCTGGGACCCTATCAAGATAAATCTTGGTTCCGTTGAAATCAAGTTAGTAAGAGCTACTTAACTAAATGTTGCTGGACTACTCCTCTGCTGAATGTGTTGGTGAAGTGGGATTATAGTTATTTACTTGAGGGAGCATAAAAGCTACCAGTGGATGGGGCTAATTCTTAGGGGTGGATTTTCAAAAGATCTCTGCTTCCATTTGGACACCAAAATTAGTGGAAGAGTTGAACACAAGAAAATCAGGCCCTTCAAGGCAGATCCAGGAAGGTATGGTGGCGTACCTTAAGTGAGATGTTGAGCCCCCTCAACTCCAATTGAATTCAATATCATACAAAGACACTGCCTGTTGAAGCATAAGTCTGTATTCTACTCCAAAACTGTACACTTGGGTTGAGCCCCCAGCAGGACAGACATTTCTACTAAGAGGGTTTATAACTCTAAGCCAATCAGGAGTAGTACAACCCTGTAACAGAGTACTGAGAGATGGTCACTAATTAGGTTTCTCCAGAAAAGGCCTAATTGGTCAAAGGTGTGCCTGATTGCCACTTCAGAACAGGATTAGGAGGTTAATGAGTTAATTAGCCCATTAACAAGAAAATGGTTTAAAAAGGGCAATGGAAGGAAGTGGGGAGAGTGAAAGTAGGCTAGGAGAGTGTGAAAAAAGTGGTCTTTGCATAGCATTCCATCCCTAGGAAAAGCAGGGCAGTAATGTAGAGGCATTGGAGGAAGACTGAGACACTGTAAATAAAGTACACACTGGTGTTGAGAAGTAAGGAAGTTTCAGTGTGGTCTGTGGTTGTGGAAGACATGGGGTACAGTAGGCATGCCCCATCGCAACTGGGAGCTTGTCCAGGATCTTGTAGAGAAAGAGAACTTGATGGAGGAGTTACTGTGGAGGTTTGGTAGTCCAGGAGATGGAGGAAATGTTGCAATGGCTGGTGGAGCAGAAAAGAGAAATGAGTAAACCATAATGACCTTCCAACAATCACATTACTCAGAGAAATAGTCCTGGCTTGCTTGACAGGCAGAGCCATGAAAGAGCCTGCAGGAGTTTAAAAGACAGAAAGCCCAGATACAACACTAACTCCTGATGGGGGATGGAAACTGGGCCCGGAGGACAGGACTCTGTAAAATGGCCTCTGCAGACAACCCTGATGTGTTTCTAGTCACCTTTAAGAGAGTGGCAGTGGGATTCAGTTGAGACAGACCAATGTGGGCTCTTTTAGCACCATTTAACTAGGGAAACAGCCTAGGTGGCAAGCAGGCAAGACACTGTGAGAGAAAGGTTTGTCCACTGAAAAGTACTGCCAGAAATGTAGAGCTGCAAAATGGATTGGGGGGATGATGGCCCTATGCCTTTACTCAGAAACGAGCAGACAGGCACACAAATTGCGGAGAAGATTATATGCTGTGATTCTAGAACCATTTTTTCCACATCTCTCTGATGACATCAGAGTATGGGTTAGGCAGCTTTAGCCGGTTAATCTGGACATTGCAATTAAATTTGCAGAGGGGTTTGTTGAGGCAGACATTCCCAGAGTGACTCAGCAGTTTAAGGGACTAGATCTGGGGAGAAGGACTGGAAAGCCTATGGCTGGAAAGAGCATTGTGAAGAAGAGAGTGGAGCCCCCATGAACTATGGCAGGTGCGCATGTTACCCAGGCTTCCTCAAACCAGTGACTTTTAGTCTCTGCAAGTCGGTATCAGGAAATAAACCAAAGGAAATGCAGTATGTCCACATGCTATATGGCTGGCATAGAAAAGTCTAAACCAAGTGCTCTTAGCTTTTAAGCTTTACTTTATTTGGTCTCCAGCAATTCCCACTGGAATCACTTTTACTGAAAATCTCACTTTATTAGAGTTAAGCACATGCAAATGCAATAGGTGGTTAGAATATCCAAAATGACAGTTACCCTCAAGTCTGAGCCAGTCTTTGGGTGAATCAGTCACAGCTTTCTGGATGGACAGTTATTCCATCTGTGCCTGGAGATCCTTCCAAATGTGTCCATGAAGTGATCTGCCTGCCGCAGACCTGTTACCTTCCTCTTATACCCCATAGGTTACACAGACCGATCGATCAAAGATTGTTACATAGCTGACCAAACAAACTGGGCTGAGGTAGGAGTTAGAGACATGTCACTAAAAAAAAAAATTGTTAAGCAGTCTTAAACTATAAGTCTAGCAATAATTTCTCCACACCGACACTTCTCAAATATACCCAGACTTCCTGTTTTTTGTAGACATTCAGCCCAGCATATTCAAAGAGAGAATGCATAGAGCAAACCTGGACACCAAACAAAGGAGCATACATGAAGAGAGTAATTCAACAGGCTGCCCTTGGTGTGAGGATCTTTAGGCAGAGACAGAACTATGTGGATGACCTACACCCACAAAATGTGACCTTTTTTGTTTTGGCAGATGGAGCATGGATGGACCTTGTAGAAGAATCCAAGACGACCCCTCTGAGAGGAAGGAGAGACATTGCCATAATAAATCTCTAGTAAAGCGAGGGGGAAGAATCTCTCTTCCATTGGAAAGCAGGTGAGATATGTACCAGAGAGTTGAAAGATGGAGCTTGAAGCAGCACTGTGGTTACTATTAGCACTAATATTAGTACTCAGGGTATACTTGATTATCAGGCCAGAATGGGATTAGGAAATTAAGTTAATGAGTCAATCTGTCCATTAACAGGCAAGTGGTTTAAAAAGGACACAGGCAGGAAATTCTGGTTTGAAAAGCAGGGGCAAGACTGAGCAGGTTAGGAAAGCACGATAAGAGGCATTTTCTGAATAGACACGCCTCAGCCCCCAATCCTTGGAAGAAGTGACCAGAAAGCTGGAAACCAGTGCAAAGTGTTGAGGCACTGATACGTATTGGTGGATGGACTGACATTGGTCTTTACAAGAAAGAAGTTCTGTTCTTATGGAAGAGACACGGATACGGTTATCTTGCCCTGACATAAGCCAACATGTCAAAAGATAGTGTCTAAACAGTGCTCTGGCTGACCTAGTGAGCTGGAGAAAAGTAAAGCATAAGAAACATCAGCAGCTGAACAGAGCCCAGAAAAAATACAAATGTCACATTGTTAGCACTGAATAGTAATGACCCAAGAGGGAGCCATTACATAACTGAATATTAAATATTAAACTGTTTGTCCAAATAAGCATCACTTACAATTTTTTAATTTCTTAAACCCAGAATTACCAAGCAAACAAAATCCAAAGGCATCCTTCCCATAAAGAGAAGAAACCAACATAATATTGCTAGATATTGGGCCAACTTCTGCACTTGGTCACAGAGGGGCAATTCATTGACTTCCTTGGCATTGTTCCTGAGTTTAGCCTTTGCTGTTTTCTTTAAGGTCTGCTCATAGCTCATTCTGCTCATAGCTACATTGGGACATGAGAACAGGCCTGAACAGAACACTAAATAGAGCCCATTAGCACTGTGCTCTGGAATAGTTTAGAATGTCCAGTTTCTTTAATTGGGAAAAATATAGAAGATATAGATACAGAGCCAAACTAATAGTCGCTATGTAGTTATTTAAGCCCTGTTTAGCAAGGTACTTCACTATGTGCTTAACTGTAAGGATTTGTGTGTATCCTATTGGTTTTAATTGATTTTAATGGGAGTTAAGCATGTGCTTAAGTACTTTTCTGAACTGGAGCCTCAGGACCCGATCAGTGCTACTGATGTCATGTAAAGACTCCCATTGACTACAACTGGCCTTGGAACAGGTCATTACACCAAAGCAGATGTAATAAGCTATGATTCTGATATAGTAGCATATTACATCCACTTTGCTCCAGTGTAACTGGTTATACAAGGAAAGGGGCTACTGTCTGCTCTCACGCAAATCTCCTCTTGGGGACAGAGTGCAAAGGCTGAAATTTACATCTCCCTGTGCCAGGTTCAATATAATTCCATTTCTGGAAATAACTACATTATTGAGCCTCTCACTTCCCAAATGAAAGCTTAACATGCACCCTTTGGAAATCTCATCCAGAATGTTTCTGCCTATGTGGGTTTCTCTGATATTTAACGTAAATATGGGCACTTCATAAATAGAGGGGGCTGCTCCTTCTCTTACAGGCAACACTCCCTTTGACATCCATGGAAGCAAGAGCAGACACCTGACACCTTAGCATGAGCTCTGTCCTTCATGCCATTTCATGATGCTGTTTGCAGAGGGAAGCTTTTCCTTTGAGCATATTCCCTTTTCTATTGCTACCATGAGGAAACTAGTAAATTCAATGGCTCTCATTTCTACGAGGCAGGGAATAATTTAAAAAACAATCACACTGAAACAGAAACGAACAAAGCTGGAAATGTCAGTTATTTCCATTTGCTAGTCTAATTGTGACAACCATCACTAAGTGCTGATACTGAATCATTGGCAGTGGCTGTTTTAAAGTTCAAGATAATTTTTTTTCTGTTTCAAGGTAATCATTATGCAGCCAGCAAGTATTTTTCTTTTAATATTTCTTCCCAGTCTCTTCTCCAGTTATCAATCTTCTTTTTGTCCAAATATGCATGTTTATTCATTTACTAACTCCTTAGGGGCAATCAGTTCCCTTCCAGCTGCTGATCTATGTAGCCATTCCTTGAAGAATGCCAAGAGAACTCACTGATTGGCAAATTGTCATTGTCTGTAATTTATGCAAAGTATTGCATGTTGCTAAAGTAGTTTGTTAAACTTTTTGGGCATTCTTATGTTTTTTCTTAAAATCCAGCCATTCTTCAGGCCCAATTTGAAGCTCACTTAAGTTAGTAGAAAGATTCTCATTGACTTTGCATCAAGCCCTGATAGAGATCCCAATCCAACAAAACACTTAATCACATGTGTGACTAAGCGTGTGGGTAGTCCCGTTGCCATAAAGCCTAATGCTAACAGTATCTATATTTTTATATAACACATAAGAATAGCACAGCATTTGAAGTCAAGTTATACAAGGAGGCTAAGAAAACTGAAAATGAGATATCAAGAATATATTTAAATCATTCTCTAGCTATTCTTGACATTTCTCTGATTTCCATTGGAAATTAGATTTTTTTTTTTCAAAGCTGGAGATTCGCTGTATACAGTCTCCCCAAGAGATCTGGCTTTTGCTGGCATTAAAATGGAATCTGGAGATTTTGGGAGCTCAGTATATATATAGAGAGAGTTTCTTCAAGTGGAAAGTTTCAGCAATCTCATCTGAACTGCAGTGATTTATTAATTCTCAGCCTGATGGCTGATCTACTGAAGGCAAGGCAGTTAAGCAACGCTTGCAGTCCAGTATCTGTAGCAATTGCACCCTCACTAGGTGGTATAATAGGTTGTCAACTATTGGTTAAAAATAAAGGATTAGAAGTCAGGACACTGGATAAAAATCCTGCACTGCCACTGACTATGTTTTCTTGGGTAAGTCTTCTACTTTGTCTATGCATCTCTTGTCTCATCTGTAAAGGCAGTCTACCAATAGCATCCCACCTCAGAAGAGTGTTATGAGTCTTCTGAGTTAAGAGAGTCACTAGTTGGTCTTTATAAAGTGCTTTGAAAAAAAGAGTTCCTCTGATCAGAAGAATTATAGCAAGAATTATAGCAAGAAGAATTATAGCAAGTTTTATCATTAAATAAGATTAGTCCTCTGTATTTCTGCAGCACCTTCCATCCATGTGCTTTATAAACAGTAGAGTATTAATTAGTTAATTATCAGAAGTATTATTACCATTTGGTATATGGGGAAACTGAAGTACAAAAAAGTGAAGTGACTTGCCTATGATCAAAAAACCAGACAGAACCAGGAATGGGCCTCAATACTGTGACTTTAACTACAAAATCATCCTTCTTCTGCAAAGCTTTCGTAGCCCAATTCTATCTGAGTGATAAAGACGCTAGGGCGAATCCTGCTGACTGCTAAGAGCTTTCTGAGAGGAGCACGGGACCATCAACTCTCGCGGACTTCTGTGGGAGCAGACAGTGTTGAAAGGTTTCTAAAGTTCTGCAGGGAATCGCAGGATCAAGCCCTTTGCCTGTGGTACAAAGGAAAACAAATAATTAAAAAAAATAAAATTAAGAAAAAAGGACTTGTTAGAAAATGGATTTTCTCTTGCATCTGAAAATTAGACTTGTGCTTGCAATCCTAAAGTGTACCTTAGATCTTTCATTGAACTTTAATGCTTCCTGTTATTGTTCCCTAAAAGCACATTGCTCACATTGCTGTGCTAGCACACACAAAACCTTCCATTTTATGAGCACTGCCTTATGTTCAGTGTGATGCAAAATCCCTGTGCTTTGTATTATTGAGCTTTCTTTTTTAGATCTTATTAATGGTGATAAAAGTCCTGATCTTGCTACTGTTGAACTGAGTTACCGCATAATCCTGTGAAACTAACTCAATCTGGCTGTTTCTCTCTCCTCTCCCTCCCTTTAGAACCAGGAGAAAGAGTATTTTCCCTCTAATGCATATTTTGCCTATTTAAACTTCTTGTTTAAACAAAGGAACTGAGGCAGCAGTGATCGATGGGAATTGTAATGCAAAATGTCCTAAGCAATCAATTGGACTGCCACAGGAAGATGGGGTGTATGAGACCCCACAAACAGGGTATTTCTTTATTATCTTGAAATCCAAGTTAGGCCATAACGTTACATAATGTAAGTGACCTACTTAAGCTAAAACTAGAGTTTTGATGTCACTTACTATGCTGAAAATCCAGTGTGATTCCTCTGACACCAGTGTAGTTCCTCTGGAATTATATAAGTGCAACTAAGAGGAGAATCTGGCTATTTGATTAAAAATGATGGGTAAAAAGATGTGATGTGGACTTAGAAAGGGGTTTTATTAATGTAATTTATATCAAGTGGAAATTGAGGGGGGGGGAGTCTGTAACCTCGTTCATATGAAATGATTCACCCATGATTCATATTGCTGTGGAACTGAAGGATTTTGTTTAAATGCAGACTTTAAAACAAGTTCTTTCAATTAGTAAACTTTGTTTGAGTAAATCCTGACTGAAAGCAACTCTGTGTCAATATTGGATATCAAAATTGCCTTTTGATTTAATTCTGCTGAAGAAACAGAAGTTTTCAAGTCCAGCGCACAATACAGTAGGTGTGACATAAAAGGTGATACAGATCCTTATGGATCTCGAAGTCTTGAAGCCCTGCTACCCCAGTCTCCTTATTAAAAAGAGAGACAACATCAGCCTAGCTACTGGGTCTTGATGGTCTAGGAACTAGGAATGTTCCTCTTATGCTTACAGTCTATAAGTATGTGCATGGGGAACAAATTTTCTATAATGGGCTCTTCAATCTAGGAGAGAAAGGTCTAAAATGATTCAAGGGCTGGAAGTCAAAGCTAGGCAAATTCAGACTGGCAGTAAGGGATACATTTTTAACAGTGAGAATAAGAACAACTTACCAAGGGTTGTGGCATTCTCCATCACTGGCAAATTTTAAATCAAGATCGGGTGTTTTTCTACAAGATCTGCACTAGGAATTATTTTGGGGCAGTTCTATGGCTAGATGATCACAATGGTCCAATCTGACTTTAGGATCTGCTCATTCATAGATTCCAAGTTTTAACCTGGCGGAATAAGAGCATCGGAGTTTGACTCATAGTGAATCTGATTCATGACTAAAGGTAGCTGTGCTGCACTGCTGATAAAGAGGCTTACATGAGGGGATGGCCAGGGGATAACTTCAGCTGTAGGGAGCTCGCATAGGTTGCTTGGGCTGACCTGGGAATCAAGCTCTGTGTGACGCTGGAGCAGACTTGACAGAGCTATTAAGTTGCCATCTGGCCCTCCTGCTGTTTTTTCCTGTTAGAGAGCAGGCCGCAGCTTGAATTCACTCCTGTTGCTCATCACTAGCTGAACTCATTGCTGGTCTTTCATCATCTGTAACATACGCTGCTGCTTTGGGGCCATCCATTTTATCCTTTCCCTCATGCTCCCACTTCCTCAAATCCTGGATTTATGATGCTATTATTAGTGCCAGGAGTGATTGTGCCTCAATTCTAGACTCTCAACACCCAACCACCACCTCCTTGGCAGCAGACAAGAAAATAGCCTCCTTCTCCGAGAGACCTCACTGTTTCATTTGAACTCATACCAACACAAAGAAAACTGGATTCAGATGCCTTGCTCAGTGCCCCCAGCAGGCTTCTCAACTGAAAACAGAGTGTACTAACCACCAAAACCCATCAATTTGCAACACGTATAGTTTGATCCTCAGGACTTCCCAAATAGATTGTCTAAATTTCCTAATTGGGAAATTAAGAGAGGTTCCTTCTAGCAGCCTCTCTTCCCTAGTTACTGTCCGGTCTTCATAAGCAGTTCTATTGGTGATTCAGCACAGCTACCTTTACTAGAATCAGTCTCCAAAGGGTCTCAGATCCTCTCTGCTAGGTGAGAAAGTCCCTCTGGATCCTAGATTCCTCCAGAGTTCTGCTGTCCAAATATTTTTCTGAGGTGATGCCATCTTCCTTGATTAGGGAAAATGGAAATGAATGCTGTGACACTGGCTGGATTAGGGGAACAATTTATGATATTATTTTACATCAATATTTCAAAATTACAATAATTTGTATGAGATATGCTAGATCAGGTACCGTTAGAAAGGTTATAATTTGCTAAATATGATGATATTGTTTATGTACATGTGTCATATTTTTATTGGAAATGATGGATATGTGTGATGTGTCTGTATTTCAGCTTGTGCTGTGTTTCTGGGCGACACCCCAGACAGGATGGCTGCAGCACTAGTTAACTGATGGCTCATTAAGGGAACTCAAAGGTAAAATAAAACCAGGGCTACACCTTATGAGTCACCAGGATTTACTCATGTGACTCTGGACTCCATCTTATTTCTGAAAATTTCCACAAGCAGCATGGAAAAGGCCAAGGGACATAAAAGGGTAGCTGCACCCCATCCATTTAGTCTTCAGTCAATATTATTTTGCCTTCAGCCTTCACTTACCTCTGCATCAACTCATCTACAACTGAAGCTGTGAAACAAAGGACTGAGACACATCCAGGGTCTGTAGAAGCCTGCAGACTCCACAATTCTACTGGATAACTGATGTATATGGATTTTCAAATAATTTGTGTATATCTGATTGCTCTACTCTTTTAACATTTCTCTTATAGTTTGTTTCTTTCCTTTTATAATAAACCTTTTGTTTTAGTTACTAAAGGATTGGCTGGCAGTGTGGTATTTTGGGTAACATCCAAACATATTGATCTGGGACTGTGGCTGACCCTTTGGGGTCAGGAAAACCATTTTGGTAAAGAGCGTAGAGTTTTAAATAACTTATTTCTTTACTGGACCTAATGGCTTATTAGGAGCCAGAGATTGAAATGCAGTAAAGGGGGCTGTGTATATTTTGTTTTAGTTTCTTGATAACCAGTGTGGGGAATCAGAAGCATTGCTTGGCTGGTTGGAAAGTCTGACTTCAGTGTCACCCACTAGTGCGAGGAGAATCTGCTCTCCTTTTGCAACCTGTCCTGACCTTGACATTTTGAGGTGATCTATCCTAGGCACATCCGGGTCACAGATGCCCCCTCAGGGCTTTGATGCTGAACTGCAAGGACCCTGATGGGCCTGCACCATGTATCACGTCACTCAAGTCTGATACAAATGCTCACTTCACCTCATATGTCATCTCCTTGAAATAGTGTTGGAGAGACCTTTTGCCCACTCCCCTTGAGGTAGTTTACATAAGTAGACATGTTCACAAATGTCTAGAAAGTCAGGGTTAGGAATTTGGGGGGGGGATTTTTTGGTGTGGGGTGGAGAATACTTTTTAAAATAAATTTGTGCTTATATTTATATAGGAACTTGCCTTGTGGGTGTTCTGTACACTCCTTTACAGCCAAACACACACACTCCCCTCCTCAGAAGTCATTGCTGTCTCTTTTCTTACCTCCGCCTGCTGATGTTCCTGCAGTTCCATCATCTTTGCCTGCTCTAATGTGCTGATTTCAGGGCACACAAACAGGCAGAAATTGCACAACTCTGCATCGAATGGACAATTACCTGCTTCTTCACCTTTGTTTCTGTGGCAGCTACATGTCACTGCGGGATCTCACCTCTGGCTTAATAGAGTTGCCTCCATTTATCCTTCCTAATTCTCTGAACTGCAGAAGCTGTCTTCCTACTTATTTAATACAGCAAATCCTAGCAGTCTCTGGGTCTCCTAGGAAAGCTGTGACAGGGCACTCCCTGATCTCTCTCTTAATGTGCTCTCTCTTAACATCCTTTTGACAGATAATGGGACACAATAACTTGTCTCCACTGGGATTTCTGCCACCACTGTAGCTGCACTGGTACAAACTTTAATGTAAGCTGTACCAGGAGTGAAAATTGTACTCACCAGTGCAAATTGTGTTTACACTGGAGGTTTCAAATGGTGCAGCCACACCAATAACTGAAACGTGAGTGTAGACAAGGCTTTTCCATTTGACCTTGCAAATACAAAGTAGACCTATTCCACTCAGGCCCTGATCCTGCTTTATTCCCACTTAACTCAAAGGAAGCAGAGAGCTTAGTTTCATGCAATATCCAGCTCATAGCTTCTTTCTGTATTAAAGGATGAGCAGTGCTCTTTGCTCTGATATTCACAATAGTCTGTAACTGCTGCAACAGTACATTATCTTAATAATATATAAAGCCCATGGTTTCAAGTTAAAATGCAGTGCATTTAGCAAACAAGCTGCATTTATGCACTGTGAAATGTACCTTTGACAGGCATATCTGAGGGCTGCAAAAGATCAAAAATTACTTCCAGAGGAGAAATGGGATTTTGTTGCTCATCTTGCTTATCTGTGTCTGGAGGAGCTCATTTTATATTCCGTTCAAGAGGCAATGCAATAATTTCCTGAATACCAAATGTCAAGTGTGGTTGATAAGGGAGATGCCATTTTGACCTGGTCAAAGCCAAGAACCTTACATATCTCAAGAGGAAACCTGCTCTCACAAGATTTCCAACATGCTTTCTCACCAAAGAGGTTCAGATACATTTAAGATCAGCCTCTGAACTTCTGGATTTTTCTCCTCCGTAAATATATGAGAAAGGAATAACAGCCCCAGTGGCAGTTTTGAGACATTGGGGAAAATAGCATATTGCTCTTGGCCTTCAGATATTTGAATCTGACTGTTTGCAAAAGCCTGGGACATAGCTTACTGTCCTTTCAGGAAGCATTAGATAGTAAGGCCCAGGAGCACTACTACATTTAAACACTTTGGATGAAATCCTGGCCTCATTGTGAGAGTTTTGCCATTGACTTCAATGGGGCCAGGATTTCACAATTCAAATTTTATTAATACCTCCCAGTCACCTTGATAGAGAGAATGCAACACAACTGTTCCTTTTGAATATGAGTGGGCAAGCTGCACAGAGGTGCATGTTCTCTGCTAGACTTTTGTCATGTCACCTACCCCTTTATCTAGTGGTTTTTATTCTTTATTATTTGTTTAAGCACCAACTGTGTGTTCAGCCCTTTACATGACACAAAATAACCTGTCTTTTTCTTTTCTGAAACTTACCAGCTACTAGATGCTTCTCTGCATCAGGGATTGTTTAGGAAGAGAATCCAAAGTGGAAAATAACCATTTCCGGAAGACCTTATTTATTTATGAGGGCTATGGGAACTCGGAGGTGTGGTTAGGACCTTATCTGGACAGCTCTAGTACTGGGAGTTAGTCAGTCTGGGTTAGCTCTGGAGGAAGAAAGTGCTAGAGAGACTCATGCTGCTTTCTTTATGCTGATTAATGCCATTAGTGTTTGTGTAAATATTTTTGGCCAGATTTTCAAAGCTCCTAATTAGGCAGCTAAATGAGCAGCTCTCAGCTCAGCACCCAGCAACTCCCATGAAAATCTGGTGCCAGTTGTGGTCACTGAACTCTTTGAAAAGTCTGGTTCTTTAAGTGTACATGCTCATAGGGCTGTGTGAAAGAGTGCCCCATGCTTTGCCTGCGGTGAGAGAAGAGACTGACATCTACATTACAGTGCATTGGTCTGACGCTTCATTTATGCCGACTTGGTAGTTAGCTGTCAGCTTGGCTGTTATTTGTGTTCACATTCTCATCTTCATGCTGTGACCAAACTTGGTAATAAAAATTCCCCACAGATTGTATATTATGCTCCAAGTCTTGATGCAGGACTGTTACTTACCACCTTCTGTAAAGCAGTCTAATAATTTTAAGAGGATCATACATAAGTGGATGGATTAGGCTTGTGTAATAAACAGTCAGTTTAACCTATGTTGAGTTACAGGTTCTCTGCTAGTATCTCAGTGTAAGTAGGTAGGTCAGGTCATGAAATTTCCAAACCACAAATAATTAGAAGGGTTGTTCCATACTTGGCCCATGGTTCTGCTATTACTTTCATGTCCATGACTCCCAGACTGAGCCACCAGTACAACCAAGAGTTCATTTCAATTGCACACATAAAAATGATAAATTCTAAATGAGCTCAAGATGAAATTATCTCATACTGAGCCATTTGAATTAACTGTCAGCTCAGTGACAGAATTTTCTGCACTTTGTTTAAAACATCTTTGTTTTATGTGAGCAGAAACTGCTCCTTGAAGGCTCATGATGAAGAGAAAGCTTATGTTGGTCACAAACTTGAGTCTGAAATCAACTTGAAGACAATTTGACATTCTAATTGAGACGTTTTTAATGGGACTACACTTTCAAACTATCTCCTCAGTTCTGGATGTGCTTTGGTACTGTGCCTACAGTAAAACTAAAAGAATAGGGCACTGGGCTTGGGAGAGAAGAGATCTAGGCCCTGTTCCTGACTCTGCCACTCACCTGATGTCATATCACATCTCTGTGCCGCTACTTCTCCTCCCACGTTTTGTCAGCCTATTTGACTGTAAAGAGTTTGGGGCAGGGACTATATCTTACTATGTGTCATACAGTCCCTAGAACAATTTGGGCTACTAATAAACCTGTCCAATCCTTGTGGAATTATTCCCAATCTCATCTCCACACAACATAATGCCGCCCCATCATACTCCACCAGGAAACAGAAAAGAAGATGTCCTTTACAGGACCCATTTCAGGCTTTGTCTTTACTGCAATAAAAAGTTGTTTGTTTTTTACATTGAGTGAGCTAACTCAAGATTGCTGAGATTTTACATGAGAAAGCTGAGACAAGGCATTGTAACTTTAACCTCAGTGTAGCTGGTTGAAGTAAATGCCAGGTATGTGTGGAGAGAAGTGGTATAGGTCTAATCTCAACTAGCTACATCAAGGTAAAAACTACAGAGCCTTGTATTACACATTGATTACACAAGGATTACACATTGAGACAGCTACCTGGATTCAGCTATTGATGTAAAAACCCACCTATTTTTTGGGGTGAAGACATAGCTTCTCAAACCACCAAGTGACTCCTGCAAGGTGCTGTTACTACAAATCATACTGAAGTCAGTGGTAGGTGAGAGTACGTAGCATCATATAGAGGACACATCAGTTTACGGCCCTACAGCATCTTTACATCCTTTCCTCCTCTACAAAGTCATGAGTTTGCAACTAATTGCTCTTTATCCCTTGTCTCCATGTTTGCATTAGCATTTTTAGAAATAAAAACCACTTTTTTATCCTCTTCTCCAATTATAAACGTAATTGAGAAATATTTTCTTGTTTTGTTTGCAAGTTGACATTCAGTCTCTCTTTTTGCTCATTGAATTATCTTTTAAAAATAGCTGTTCCTTATTTATGTATAGCTCTCCTATTCTTTCAAACCAGGAGTTCTTTTATTTTCTAAGAACCTGTTTATGGCTTGAAATACTCTTCACATACATATTTACTACAATGGTATTGGTGCTATCACCTATTTAGGCTTAACTTGGGTAGAATTTTATAATTTCATCACCTATTTCTTCAGTTTTTCTCAGGAAACATCTTTTTTCTTAATCCATTTCTGATCCCTATTGGTCAAATCCCTTACTTATGATTTTGAAAAAAGAACTTTCTAAAACAAGAATAGCATGAAAAGACTATCGTATCTTCGAGAGACATAAAAAATTACCTTTTAACGTTTCCTATATCAAAATTCCACATAATTTTCAATGAACTGTTAGTAAAATATGGTACAAAACAACAACAATCAATCAATACATTTGGGCCCAGCTCCTGCAAACTTTGAAGGACCTTTAACTTTATCCATGTAAGTGGTCCCATTGCAGTCAATGGGACCACTCGCATACATAATAGCATTAGTGTAAGTAGAACAATTAACCAAGAATATGGTGGATTCTTAATGACTTGGAGTCTTTATGTCAATTTACAGTTTTTTAAGTCAGAGGAGACCAGGAGACCATCTAAACTGACATCCCATATAACACAGACCATAGTACTTCACTCAGTGATCTCTGTATGGAGCCCAATAACTTGTTTGGATAAATTTTCCAGAAAGGCATCCAGTGTTGATCTGAATACATCAAGAAATGGATAATCTCCTACTTCCCTTGGTATTTATTCCAATAATTAATTGTCCTCACTGTTAAAATATATATGCCTTATTTCTAATTTGAAGTTGTCTGTCTTCATCGTCCAGCCATTCATTCTTGTTACGCCTTTCTCCGCTGAATTAAAAGAGCCTTTTATTATCTGGTACTACCTCTGGGTAAAAGGTACTTATATTCTGTAATTTAGTCACCTCTCAATCTTAATTTTGATAAATTAAACAGATTGAGCTCTCTAAGGCCTGGTCTACACCTTACCCGGCGATTTGACAGCAGTCGACGGGAATTATGCAAGTTACACAGAGTAGCTTGCTTAACTCCCGTCAACTGCTGTTTTTTCCTTCTGCACTGTGTCTTCACTGCACTGTGCCAATGGGAACCTCATTCTATCGACACAGCACTATGCCACTTGAGGAGGTGGTTTTACAGAATCGACTTCTGGATCCATTGAGCAGGTCTTCGCTGACCATTCAAATCAATCCAGAAAGGTCAATCTGACAGCAGCAGCTTTGCCGCCGTCAATGAAGACATATCCTAAGTCTCTCATTGTAAGATCCCAAATAATTTTTGTGGCTCTTTGTTTTACCATCTCCAATTTTTCACCTTTTAAAAAATGTAGACACCAGAATTGGACACAGTAGTCCATCAGTCTGGACATTAGTCTTAAAAATGACATATAATGAGGTAAATCACTGCCCTGTTCATGCTCGCTACTCCCCAGTTTATATATCCAAGTATTGCATTAGTCCTTTTTGCCATAACATTGCAACTGTTGAGTTGGTTATCCACCATGACCTCTAAATCCTTTTCAGAGTCGCACTTTTCAGGATGCAGTCCCCCTTTGTGTACATATGACCTTTATGCCTTGTTTCTAGATGTATATCCTCATATTTGGCTACAGTGAAGCAAAATTTGTTTCAATGGGTTCAGTTTACCAAAAGATCCAGATTGGTTTTTCTACTATTCAGTCATCACATAGTGCTTAAAACGTTTGCAAGTGCCCTGCTTTATTCTGTGTCCAGGTCTTGTGTCTGCATATATTGTTTCCTAGATTCTTCTAGGGTTTCCCTATTTAGATATTTCTAAATAAATTGAATCGGTGCTGGTGGTTTACTTCATGCTATTTACTTACATTTATATATGTTATGCAGTGAAGCATATGGCAAATCTGAATTTTGACTATGAATTTTGACTATGAACCATATTAAATATGAAATAATGGAAATCCAATCTGTTATGCAAGCACACATACTTGTAAGTAAATATTCTAGTAATTCAGAGAAAGGCTGCAATGTAATTTCATTCTGATATAGCTCAGTAAATCTGCATGTGTGTCTGTCTATATAAAATACTCTGCAGAAAAGAAGCATTCAACAGAAACTGATTTAAATCCTTAATATTTTTTAATGGCAGAAAACAAAAATAAAACAAATGCCCACAAAAATATACAAAATGTATAATGTATTTGTTTACATTATTTAATTCCAATGTGCTTTTTTTACTATTGTCACAGTATTAGTAAGAGCGGTGTTAAATATAAATGTCACCTCTCAATTAACTTTGTAAGTGAGATAAGTATGATGAAAGATGGTGCAGCAGCAACATATTTGTAAGATTTACCTTCTGAAGAGCTGAAAAAAATATACCTGTCCATCTACCACCTGTATTATGCACCTACCCCAACACTTTGAACACATTACAGAGTATGTAACAGTTTTATTTCTAATTACATGGGGAATGCTCAATTTGGAGAGAACAGACATCACAGGTGGTTTAAGTTCTATGAGATAATCAAAGCTTTAGGGCTCATTCTGAATGCCAACCAAGGAATCTGATGAAGAAAACATATCTGTGTGCATAGTGTGCTGAACCTCTATAGCAAGGCTGGAGAGCAACATCTAGAAGGGACAGCTGAGTATACACAAATACAAATGCACAGCAGGAACACTGTGTTTGTGTTTCCATATGAAATTTCCAGTGCTATACCTGCAAGAGGCCCTTTATGGTATGGCTATGCACTCGAATAGCATCACTATTGCTCAAACAGATCATAAAGGGGCTCTTTCTAATATATGGCATACAGTCAGAGGAGGGTAAGAATGGGCAGTTAACTGGGATGCATGCAGTAGGTTTGGCTAGTGTAGTAGAAAATTGTTCTGGCACTGGTTTATCATCATTCACAGTGATTTATAGTCTGACTGTGCAAAAGTACTTTTTGGGACCACTGAATAATTGCTTTGAGGTCCCTTAAGATACCAGATATTGTCCCTTTTTCAAAATGCATCTTTTCTTAATGTTAATGCATTTAAGAAATATGCAGATGGCCCACAATTTGTATAATATTTGGTCTTGTTCTGGAGTCTTCTTTCCAGTAGCATCCCATACCTCTTGGCACAAGGGCTGAAAAATCGTCTGAAAATCATTGCTGTGCACAGGAGTACCTAAAAACTAGTGCACACTGTTCTTTAGGTAGTTCAAACTCTTGTCAGAGGGCCTGATCCAAAGCCCTGAAAAGTCAATGATTCTTTCCAGAAAGCTTTAGCGCACGGTTTGTTGCATTCTATTGTTACACTGCCCTCATCTCCATAGTGTCTGAGCACCTTCCAGCAGGTCATTAGGATATGAGTAGCATCTCAGGTTCTTTTTAAATTTATTTGTAATGCATTTATTTGAAGGCAAGATCAATGAAGTGCCTCTTGCACCTAGAATGGAGGGGGTGAGATCTGAGGTGGTTCTTAGTTCTTGTAGGAGTTCATGCCACAACGTTGGACCGGCAGTCGAGAAAGCTCAGTTTGCTGCAGAAATGAGCTTTATCCTTGGGAGGGGTATATCTTTTCAGTATCCTGAGCCAATGCCATTGAACACCTTGAAGATAAGGACGAAGTGGATACAACTATGAATATACACCGGGAGCAGAGCTCAGTAAGACAATGCCATTTTTGCTTTGCATCAAGCAATTTGAACAGTATTGACGGGGTCAGAGCTGGGGTATTTAGATAAGAACCCATTCCCCTCCCCCTGGTTTTTAAAGGGTTCAGACATGAAGTTCCAGTTCTGGCATAATTCTAGGTAAAGGGAGCCTCAGAAGGTTGAAGGCAGATCACAAACGGAAGAAGCCACTGAAAAAAATAAATCACAACAATCGTGTGCTTGCCTGGAGCACAGCAGCTCTGTAAACCAATTTCATAATAATGATAATAGGTGCTCGTCATGTCAGAGGCTCTAAGCAAGAGAATTCAACCCAAGAGGCTGTAAATGTGAGTGAGTGGACGTAGAACAAGAGAGGAATCATAGCAAACGTTTTCCAGAGACTTGCATGAGAATTGAACAGCTGGCTCTTTTTATAATACTACATTGAAAACAGCTCCCTGCCTGAGTAATGGCATAACATTACAATCACGCCAAGAGCTGTGTGAGCACCAGAGACATTTCAAGGACCTTTTTCTCCCATTCATTTGTATGCATGTGTGTAAAGACCACATCTCCTGTAGCAAAATCTCTGTCCATTTGCATCTAGAGTGTAAGGGGGAGTCACGGTGCTGGCCTGGATAGTATCATCCCAAAACCTGAGACTCCTCTGTCTTCTGTGGCTGCTGTTAGACTACATTCAGTACAGGGGAGTACATGAAGGACAAGGTGTAGCAATGGCTGCTACTGTCTTTGGCTCCTCAGCACTGGGGAAGGCACTTAACGTGAGGAAGGTTTGCTGCTTGACAGTCCATCCATGGTCCTATTTGAAGGCTGTGGTTTTAAAAGCCGTAATGAGAGCCTTAGTGTATTAATAAAACCCCAAAGCAAAATGTGTGTTTTCTTTTGCCTTTTCCCTTGCTGCAAGAATGGATCCCTTGTTGAAAGGAGCATATTATGGCTTGTCTCGAAGAGCTGTCTCTCACGTACGCCCACAAGTTACCTTTCATCAGACCCAGAGTATGAAACTTTAATTGTTCACAGGATGAGTCAAACCCAGCAAAGGCTTCAGTTCAATTTGTTGCTCGGGGCCAGTGCAAGAGAAAAGCTTTGTGAGCAGCCTCCCAACACATTTAAAAGCAAGGACTTGACCTCCATAATCAGCAGGAGCAAAATGGCACCAATCACAGGTTCCCTTGCTTATCATTCTGAGCTGGCTGTTTCTGTGAACTCACCTCGCTTGGCGAAGACGCAGGTGTAAATCAGAAAAGACTCGACTGAAGTAAAATTCGCTCTGGTGTAGGTGAGAGAAAAGATCCCCCTCACTGTGCCACAAACAAACACGCCTCTAAAAGAGCAGAGTGGTTTAAAGACTTGCTAAAACGAAGAAAGACCCATTGCTATGGTTTTGAGGGGGATTTGCACAGAGCTACTTCTGTCAGATTCAGAGTGAGAGAGCTCTAAGGAGACAGAGTAAAACAGAAAGGGCTATGCTAGGGATCTTAAGTTACAGCTTGCATTGGAGGAGAGTGCAAAAAAACCCAGAGAAGCATTCATACTGATACAGCCTTCTGGACTCCAGGCCAACAAATCCCAGAGACAGGGCTCAACTGCATTTTAATATGATGCACCCCACATGATTTCCTACCCAGACTCTACTGGCTAGTGAAAATGGGATAAGGCTGTTCCTTCTAAACAAGTAGTGTGACAGAATTCTACCATTTGGTAGTCTAAACAGTAGCTATTGTATATCTGCTGTTGTTACTCTCCTGCCAACCCCCACACAAATACTATAGTAGTATTTTTAGAAAAGAGATTAACCCTCCCCCATTGCATCTTGCAAGACTAGAAAACATGTAACCTTTGCCATCCCTGCTGGAATTTAGGCTGGCTCCTGAGCCTTTGCACAATAGGGGAGTATAGAAATGGGAGATTTCCTCACCTTCCCTTGTGAGTTCACAAAAGGCCAGCTACAGCCAGCTCATAGTTTTATCTGACAGAAATAAATATTTTGAGTTTCTTTTTCCATGCTTGAGAATGCACAACAATTAGCCAATAGGGATCCCTATTCATTTTATATTAAAGAAGTGTTTAAAGATTATGTTTAGAGTATCATTACTCTCCCCACACTGCACTGAACCAGAAGAAAGCCTCTATGAACTCCCTTCAGCAGCATAACTTCTAAGTGAGGAAAGCACCTGGATCCAGTTTTATAACGGATGCTGTTGGTCCTAACTGGGGTGGAGTAATAGGAAGGCTCAATTCACCTGTGCACTATTAGGGTTCTACTTGCAAGAATAAAACCTTGACTTCATTAGGTGTGTGGCGAGAGACAGAGTTGTAATATAAGAAAATATTTGTATACAGGGCTCTTCCTCAGAGACTTTTTTTTTGTAGTTGAGGTTTGTTTATAGTACAGTAATTCAGTGGGATTTTAAAGGTGTTTTCTATTTTGTTTAAGTGGGTGACATTTTTATATGAGAGGGGAAAAAAACCCCTTTCAATACAGATAACTGTACCCACGCTGTCTAATTTGCTCTATACTAGACTTAAGACTAGACCATTAGCAATAATTTTTTAAAATATTACAGTAATACCTGGAAACTGCATTGTGTTGTTTATTATGCACACTCACAGGAAGAAACAACACCGCCATTAAGAGTTTATAATCTGTTTTTTTCAGAACCAAAAAAACTTGAAACCTTAAAATACTGGTTTTTCTTTCCTTTTTCATTTTTAAAAACTTTTTCCCACTCCCCCCACTTTTCATTTGACTGCCAAAGGGGGAGAGAACAGTATAAAAAGAGGAAGGAAATAAAACTGGCAATTTTTTGGGTGGGTGGAGTTGCTGAAAAAGATTAGATTTTTTTTTTAATTCAGTGTCTCATAAAACATGCCTATTTCCAAAACAGCATTACTGTGTACACATATTTATGCTGGGTAGACTCCTCTGTTGAAATGCCTGGAATCCATGGGCAAGTACAGTGGTATGTCTGCATTCCTTTTTCCCTCTTTGCGATCACCTACTCAGATAAGAATGCCTGAACTTGAATGGTTCAGACACCGGGCCCTTTTCTTTTTCAAGATGCAAAAGTGAAATGAGAGCATGTTTTTTATTAGGGCAGGTGGTGTGGTGCACAACAAAGTGTGGGTAACCCTACAGCAACTGTCTGGCTTACATTGTACTATCTCTATCCCTATTCCTCTCCCTGCCTCACTCTTTCTCCTGCATGATAGCATGCCAGGATCCCATGTGAAGCTGAGCGATGTGCTGTGCTGGCAATAGAAACTGAACTGTATGCTTCCTAAATCTTCTCTCTATGTAGCAGAGCTGATTCAGCTTCATCTTGGGACTTCAGAATCCCCAGGAGATAGGGAGAGTGTGCACATTTCTTTGCATCTGCCTATAACTACTGCCTTTCAGAACTCCAGCTGTACTGCAGGAATTTGTCTGAAGTCTAATTGGATTCCTGTAGAAAGGAGGAGACCTAGTCATGGACCAAGATCCCATTGTATGAGGCACTGTCCAAACACAGAACAAAGAATTTACAGTCTAAGTATAAAAAAGAGGGAGAACAGCTGGGAGCACAAGGAAACAATGAGGCAGAATTGTTCAGCATGATAAATAGTGGATCAGCACACCAGTAGCCTACCCATTGTCAACTTTCTTGTAGATACTACAGCAAAGGAGAACTTTAAGGAGGGATTTGAAGGCTAATGAGGTAGCTTTGGATGTGTAATTGTTTTTGGTAATGTTCAATATAAAGTTACACGCTAAAAAAAAAAGGATAGAAAGACAAATTCATGTGCGTGGGAAAGAGTTGTTAACTGTCACAGAGTGACTGGTCCCAGTACATAAATGTATGTAAATAAATAAATGACTCTGTGCCAGAACAGGTGCTGGCCAATTAATAAGGCAAGCAGAACCTGGAAGCTATAAAGGACTGGGGATGAGGCTGAAGAGAGAAATTCAATGAGAGAAAATCAGTCACGAAAAGTCAAGAGAGAGTGGAGGAGGTCTCTGGGGCAAGCTGCAGTGGACAGAAAGATCTCTGTAGACCCTCCCCTGGAAGAGGGAGAAATTGGCTAGGAGACTATGGTTGGAACCTGAGAGATGTCTGAAGGTCGGACAACAGCAAAAGGAGTTTGCTGGCTGGTGTCCCCAACCCAGAAAACGTGGGCTGGAGAGGGCAGGAGGAGCAGGAGAGGTTGGTGTTTGTTGACACTGTAGTAGACAGAAAGAGAGAGCCTAGAGCACTGGTGCGAGATCTGAGACCTGGACCAAAGGCTGTGAACCAAAGTCAGCCCATGTAGTTGCTGTTAGTGTACTAGGCACTAGATATTTATGTAAACACATTCCAGCTAGTACAGATACACCTCAATCTAGTGCAAGAGAAGATGGTTTGATAAAATAATGAATAGGGATGTTTCGTCCAAGATATCCAGAACAAGGAGAAGTAACAAACATGTCATGAAATACACAAGGTGGTGTGGAAGTTGTGTATGTTAATTGTTTTGGTTTAGCCTGCAAACATCAGCGTATTTCGTCTTAATTCTTTGCATGGCCTAGGAGATGGCGGAAACTCCCTCTGTCAACAGAGCCATTCCTTGCTACTAGGCACTCACAAATCCATGTCCCTGTAACCAGTGAGCCAGGGCCCTGACGCTGTGTCTGGGGGCAATAAACCTGGTCGAGTGCCTCTGTCATTGAACCATGGCTGTGGTGTTTCTTTATGGGTAACATCGAAGTCTGCTGAAATAACATGCTGCACTGTCTGCTAATAACATTAAAACTCCCAGGACAAACGCACTGAGCAGCCTAAGTAACACTACTGAGGCAACAACGTTCCAGCCTCCAGCACTTAACCATGCTGTGTAGTACTATCAAGATCTGCTGGACCTGCTATCTGTGCAGAGCGGGGAAAGCACACGCAAGCCAACTGACACAGACACTAAGGTGGAGAGCTGTAGCCACAGGCCAGAGTGTTGCAGGCAGGGGAGCAGCTGACATCTCCAGGGCTGGAGACCTGAACCCAGAGGTACCATGAGTGGGCCAGGGGGAGTGAGGAATGCTCCCTTAGCAAGGATGCTGCCAGCAGAGAGGCTGTGGGCTCTCCCCTAGGAAAAGTGGGTGTCCTGGTACAAGGACAGAAAAGGACTGCACTGGAGTGCCAGGGCATAGTAGGGGAGGTCAGCTGAAAGATGCATGCAGTGTCTGGACTATGTTGGAGGAATTCTGGACTGTGGTTGTAGGACTTCTGTTATCAGTTATGTACACAGGACTTTGGTAACAAATGAGCCCCACGAGGGCTATATTTATACTTGGGGAAGCTCCTTTAGACTATTTTGGGGGTCTCAAAGGAGGGAAAGTGGAGCAGGTGCACTTGCCATGCCACTGGGAGATGCTCCAGGTAAGGCTGCCCTACTTACACTAACTCTTAACAGAATTCCAATAGTCCAGCTTCAATTTTCACAAAATGCTCACAGCTGCGTCCAGTGGGGAGCATTTCCTGCTACCCTTGTAATGCCATTTCATAGGTATTTTGGGGTCAGACTTCATATTCAAGTTTCATTTATGAACAGTTTATAAAGGCTAATAAAGTATCAACAGATGGTACAAGCATCTGGTGAGTAGCATGTGATAGAGACGGTTCTGAGTACATCGGTAGGAAATGTTTGTAGATGGTTACAAGCCATGGTTATAAGCACCTAAAATAATCAAATTACTATTTGTTAAAGCATCTATAGATCATTTATAAACACTTTAAAGATGAAACCTAAAGATGAAACAATATGTGGCTTTTGTAACCTAAAATTTAGTTTGGTTCCTTTCATTTTTTTTTTTTAAACTATTAATTCCCATTTCATTCTTTGAAAATGGACATTACACACTAGAATGCCCAGAGCTCATTGCCAATGAACAAACAAGCCAGGTAGCTGAAATTCATTACCCCACTTCTAGGGAGATAAAAAGATTAAATCACATGTCTTGGTTTGCCAGACTCTGCAGGGTTAATCTGTTGTTCCACTTGTTAATCTCAGAAGAGCTTCAGGACCTCTCTTATCCCTTGAATGCATGGAAAGATTTGGAGCAGTGGCCCCTCTAACGCACAGTGAGTTTAAATCAGACTGCTACAGACCCTATAGTTATCTCTTTTATTTATATATATAATATATATATAATCTGCAATTTACCCAGTACTGTAAAGGGCAACTGCACTTAATCAACACAATAAATGTGTGGAGAAATCCTCTCAGTCCATTAGAAATTAGTTATATGGAGCTCAGAAAATGGGACATTTAGGCATCATGTTGAACTCATAGCAGAGGAGGGTAGAAACCCCTGTTTATTCATGTTGTATTTAATCAATCCAGGCTTTTCAGCCCTAAACAATTAAGGATAACTGTTCAGTGAGCTTCCCTTCCTTATAAAAGTCTAAGAATGACTGACAAAGAATAGACTACTGCAGTTTAGTTAAATTTATCTGTTCAGGCTTGTCCCTGACTTGCTGTTTCTGCAGTTACAAAGACAATCTCATAAAATCAGATTTACCATTTTGTCAGTCAGGTTTGTTAAAACTATAAAGTTGTCTTGCCTCCCATAAATGGTAAATAACATGAGAAGGATGCATTCAAGATCTCCTGGAAATGAACAATTAGAAGATCTATGACTGCTCTGAATCTAGTTTCTGCTGCAGTAAGCAAATATTTAGCAATCCATGAAGCAGAATCTCTCTCAGCTATTTGTTTTGAGACAGAAATATTTGTCTTCATTTTTTTAAATTTTACGATACATTTTCCTAAATATTCTTATAGGACTGCAGCCAATGTTCTGCTAAAGATCATTTGGCATAGGGCTATGCATTCATGCTGGTTTAATTTAGGTTAAGTCACGGTCATAAAAAATAAAGAAAAACTTATTTTTTTAAACAAAATAGTTGTATGCATTTCAGCATTTCCAGCCATTGTCCTATTGCTGTTCACTGAAGGCTTCATCATCCCACTACAAGGCCTATTCCTGCACAGGGGAATAAGATTTGGCAGAGAACTTCAGTGTTCATGGAGTTTCCTTCCAGTTCTACAGTGCAGGCCATGGCTCACCCTCTGCACTTGGAAGCAGAAGTGAGTGCAACCATCCTTCAAAACCAGTAGATTGGCAAAATCCTTGCAGGGCTCAGGGAGCACTGCAGAGACTAAGCTTTTGCCTTCTGGTCCCCATGGGCCTCCTTTGATCTCTTAGCATTATGATTCCATACAGAGCATGGGGTTAGCATTAGCTTGCCTCCTAAAGTTCCTCAAGTATGAGGAGAAGGTGCTATACTCTACCATTGGACCAGCTGAGAGTCTCAAGCCCATAGAGCACTCACAGAGGGGTTGCCAAGTAGTGAGGGGAACAGGGAAAGCATGCAGCAGAAGCAATATTTCACTCTTTGGTGCTCCTCCCTTCAAGATTCAATGGGTTGGGTTTTGTGGAAGAAGAGATTGATTGCCCTGCATTCTGTTTGACCAGCCCTGTTGTAGGATTTGCATACATGCCTAAATAGAGCTACAGTTAGAGTATTACTCACACCCTACATCACTGACTTCTCCTCCAGTGGGAAGCTGATTTTCAAGGCACTGAACATCTGCTACTGCTGGGTAGAGGGAAACAACAGCTGAGAAGAGATGTGGGAAAGCACACATCAGTACTAATATGGGTTTAGAGGGAAGAACATAGCAGGCCCCCTCAATTTCCCAAGCTGTAGAGATGACTCCTGAACAGCTCTTGTAGATAGGTTTCTGCAGAATGATGAATGGGATGTTTGCTATGCAACAGCATCCCACTATCCAGCAGGGATCTAAAGGAGCAGCTACCCTCCACTTATGGAAGGGCATATTGAGACTTGAGAGCAGCATTTGGCCCTGCGGGTGTTCGTACAGATTGAGCCTGATTCACCTCTCACTTATTCTAGTATAAACAAGGAATACCTCTAATGAAGACAGTAGAGTTACTCCAGGGCAAATCCTGTCCCTATCAGAGCAGAATAAGGCCCAATGCATTGACTGCATTTGACATGATTGCACGTGAGCTGTCGACTTCATCTTTATCATTTCATTATGATGCTTTAAAAACTGGCATTTCAGATTCCATTTTAGACTAGGAGCTAGCTGCATTTGTACTTGCCCGATACTTTTCAATATCAGTCTTCCCCATTAAACTTAAATGTCAGCCAAGTTCTTGAGAGAGAAAAATAGTTGAATTTCCCACTTGACAGCAATTTCATGGCAGTTCAGTCTTGGCAAAAAAAAAAAAAATATATGACTTAGCCTGAGGCTTTGTTTTTGAAAAATCTGTGCAGGACCTTTCAACATCATATCCTTAAGTTGAAAATCCAGTTCTAGCATTAAAGCGCACTTTACTCTTTCATCGGCACAATGCATTGTAAAAGTCTGCTCATATATGGCAAAAGAAAGTGTTGGAGCCTGTCCCTTGGGCTCTGCTACAGTCTCTGATCTCTAGGTGCCTGTGATAGATTGATCCTGCATGCAGCAGTCTGGCATGTAAACCATACAAGATCTTTCTGGACTCTTTAGGTTCTCCAACATGCTTTGTTTAAGGAACTAATGGACTGTTAGCAGGTGCTGTACAGCTTATCCTTCACAAGAAAGGAACTTTTCTGTCTATCTACTGTTAGAGCTAAGATTTACTAGCGAGACTTTATTACTCTTACGCTTTTTATACTCCAGTTGCATCGACATTTGCACGTGATCCAATCCTATTACAAGTCAAGAAACTGAGATAATGTTGACTAGTGGTTAAATTAGGGGAAAGGATTCTATATCTGGTTCCCACTAGCATGCTTTGTGTAATCTTAGGCAATTTACTAGGCCTAAGTTTTTTTAAAGAGCAGCTGCTAATTTTGGGTACCTCCTGTTTTAGAAGCCCAACTTGAGACACTTGTGAACTGACTTTCAGACATTCTGAACAATCACAACTCCAGCTGCAATGTATTCTATCAGAATTGCATGTACTTGGCAGCTTTGCAAATCAGTCCCCAATACCTGCCACTTGCTGAGCAACCAATAATGAAAGCAAACAAAGTGGGCATTTTTTATATTTGCCTTGGTCTCTCTGATTCGTTGTAAATATTATCTGTCTTTCTCTTTGCATGGAAGAGTCCTATAGATTTTAATAGGTGAAAAATATAAGGTGCTAAAGAATTTAATAGAGGTCTAAAGACATCATTCTAAAAAAATCATTTAGCAACACAATAAATGCCAATCTAATGGTTCAGTAGCATTTTTACCTGTCTATCTAAGATACATATGTGGCCCATATTGCCATATGGTCTGAGTGCTTTCCTATCTTTACTTTATTTATCCACACAACACTGCTTTGAGATAGGGAACTGCTGTTAACCTCATTTAATGGGTGAGGATCCAAGAGACTATAGGTCAGATTTGTAAAAGTATTTAGGCATCTAACTCCCACTGAAATCATTCGAAATCAGTGGGAGTTAAGTACCTTTAAAAATCTGACCCTACGTGACTTGTCTAGGGCCTGGGGTAGAGTGGGAATTGAATATAGGTCTGAGACACAAACTAGCACACTAACCAGTGGACTGCTCTTTCTTCTAGTGGTGGCACTTCTCCCGAGTGACAAATTCCACTGGCCTGCCTCTATAAAAATAGTACAGTTTGGATGCTCTCCTAATGGAGAAAAGAATGTTGCTGCAAAAGAAACTGTTACTACAGATGCTGCTGCTGTTCTTTCTGACAATTACTACAGTTACTACAGCCTCACCTTGTCAAACCAGCACCTTGTCAAACCCCTTTCAGCCAGCATTACTTTTCTCTGAAGTTAACAATAGCCTTTATTTTCAAATTTAAAAGTATGTTAAAAGCCCTGTCAATTCGTCCATAAGAAGAATTACTTAAAAAAAGTCAGAAATAAATATTGTGACAATGCTTGCTGAAAAGCAGGCAAGGAGCCTAAAAGCTAATTGTGCATGAATAGAAAAGCTCAAGGAACTTCTGGATTAGAGACAGAGGCTGAGTGACCTGGGAAAACTTGGAAAGGTAACTATCCATTTGGATGACAAGCAAGAAACTGTGAAGAGGTTTAGCCATTTTTTCCTGAAGCATCTCATTAGCAGATCTCTTTTTCACTCTAGCAACTGGAAACATTGGTTCAGGTACATCTCTGCACTGTTGGTCTTGGGGAATTTCTTTGCTATCCCTGATCTTTGGGTTTCTGGGGCCAACTTGTTCAGAATCATGCAGATCAGAGCAGCCCTGAGGGTTGTGTGTGCAGTTATCCATGGCTTGAACAGTCAGCCAAGGAAAATCTGGAGCACTGGACCTTGTGACTAAACTCCCTCTTATTCTTGCAATACAGTCTGGATTTGGGAGCTTTTTAGAGAGAGAGAGAGAGTGCATGCGCACAGAGCTCTGCATCTGGAGGAAAAGGCTTTCTGTGCCATGGTTATTCCTTGGGGGGCAAGAGAAGAATGATGGTGCAAAGGGGACAAAGAGCAGTCATTAATCAGTCCTGTTGTAGACATACAGAATTTGACTCTGCCTTCGCACCAGTTTTACACAGGTTTGGCTTCAATGGAGTTGTTGCAGATTTACACCAGTGACAGAGGAGAAATGACATTTATTCATTCTTTCAAGTTTCATTTTGATGTCAAATGTTGTTGCCTTATGTCATGGGAAAATAAAATAAAATAAAAAGGTGTATTTTTAATCTGTGTTACAATTCTAGTGAAGAAAAGACTGTCGTAGTTTTACCCTGAGTTTGCTGGTCAAAGTAAATCCTAGATTCCCCCCCCCAAGACATACTTGGAGCAGTTAACACAAGTTACAATTACAGTTGCCTTTTCTTCACTTTGACTGAAACATGGCTTAGTTTAACACAAGTTTAAAAATACATCTTTTTCCCCCTAGCGTTACTCCTTTTGACACAACCAATTGGCCATTATTTGGAGTCTTGTAGATTCTTCCTGTTAGGAGGAGAAATAGATGCTATTTCTCTGATGCAAACCTGTGTATTTACAAAGAGTGCACATAAATTCTTCTTTCTCTGAGCACAGCAGCAACAGGAGTCAGCTCCTTTGCTCATTACTCCATGGCTCCTCCTAGCCAACGCTCTACCCAAAAGCTCTCTCCTAGCTTTTTCACAAGATCACATTACAAATGCTTTTCTGGCTGTCTGGGTGTGCTTCCTTGCACTTCTGTGGTGTTCCTGCCTCTTTCCTCACACAGACAGTTCCATCAAACACTACCCAGCCTCCTATATTTGCATTCAAAACTCAGGGAAAACCTCTCAGACTGCATGGCTGAGCTCATACTCCAGCCTTACTTCTGGCCTGTGTTTTAGGCAATGGGTCTTATTATTTCAGCTATCTATTCCACAAAGGAGCGTAATTGCTTTTTACATTTATCTTGAATGAAGGGTGACTATTATGTCCAACAGCTTCAATGAGGTTTCACCTGACCCCCAGCATAACACTAGCAAAACATAGCCATAGTGGATGGACTGCATTTTCAGAACACGATAAAGAAGGTGCTTGCTCATAGGATTTCATTTTCATATTAGCCCTCTTATTTTTTGCACAAAAGATAACATGCTACACAGGGGAGGTAAAACATCACATATAAAGCAATGAGTGTCATTTGGCAACAGCTTGCGTGGAAGGGGAAGACACTCACTACTTCCCAGAATTGTATCTGGTGAATACAGCATCAGATACAACACTTTCTTAGAGGTGGAGAGTATGCATAAAGGAGAGTCTCTGTGTGCAATAAGCATCTGTGGAGAAATTAGGTTTTAGTATATGTAAATGGAACAGCATTCAGACAAATCCTAATTCTAGGTCAAGTACAATATGCAGGACTGCATCTTAAGGTTCCTTTAAGTTCTTGCTTTACCAGGAAAATGTTCAAAATGTGAATGAGCCAGGCATTGTACTACGCAGTGTTGTAGCTTTGTCGGACCCAGGATGTTAGAGAAACAAGGGAGGATGAGATATGTCTTTTATTGAACTAATTGCTGTTGGTGAGACAAGTTTTCAAGCTACACAGAGATCTTCCCCAGATCTGGGAAAGGTGCTGAAGAAGAGCCCTGTGTAGCTTGAAAGTTTGTCTCGCTCATCAACAGACATTGTTTCAATAAAAATATTACCTCACCCACCTTGTCTTTCAAGGTATTGTACTGGCATGTCTCTGTCTTATTGTCTGTGTGACGAGATGGTGAGGTAATTATCTTTTTTGGACCAACTTCTGTAGGCAAGAGAGACAAATTTTCCAGCCATGGAGTTCTGCTCGGAATCAGACCCAAATGACTTTCTAATCATGTCACCCTTCAGGGGCTGGTGTGCAATGACGTAACATCAGAACATATCCTAAGATGAGCACTAACATCACAAACAGCTAATGGAGTTTATCTGCTGTCACTCAGATGTAGTGTGTGTAGGACTAGGGGCCTGAGCATGGGGAATTTGGAAAAACAACTGGTGAGTTGTTCGCTCTTGATTAATAGATTCCAAGGCCAGAAGGGACCACTGATCTCAGCTGGTGTGAATCCTGTACAACACAGGCCAGAGAAGTTCCCCAAAATTATTCCAACAGCTTATTTTTTAGGAAAATATCCAATCTTAATGTAAAAATTGTCAGTAATGGAAAATCTACCACATCTCTTTGTAAATTGTTCCCATGGCTAATTACCATCACAATTAAAAGTTTACACTTCATTTCCAGTCTGAGCTTCTCCAGCTTCAACTTTCAGCCCTTGGATCATGTATCTTTTTCTGCTAGACTGAAGAACCCATTGGCAAAATATTTGTTCCACATTTGGCCAATTTGTTCCACATTGGCAAATATTTGTTACACACTGCAAACAAATCACCACTTAATCCCTTCCCTTAGACTTAAAGAGCTCATTGTATTTAGCTTATTAGTATAAGACACGCTTTCTAATCCTGTAATCATACTCATGGCTCTTCTCTGAACCCTCTCCAATTTATCAACACCCTTTTTGAATTGTGGGCACCAGAACTGGACACAGTATTCCAGCATTGGTTGCACCAGTTCCAAATAGAGAGGTAAAATCACCTCTCTAATGCTACTCGAGATTCCCCCGTTTATGCATCCCAGGATCACATTTGCTCATGGACAACTCATGTTCAGCCAATTATCTACAAAGTCTCCCAAATCTTTTTCAGTTACTGCTTACCAGGAGAGGGTCCCCATCCTGTCTGTTTGGCCGACATGTGATATACCTGTGCTCTTCTGTTGACATCTGTGGGATACCACAAAACATTACAGTGGTGAGGTTAACAGCAACAGTGCAAACATGATGTGAGGAAAATCTGACTTCTATGGGAATAATTGCACTGAGCTTCAAGGTCTCAGTTGTGCCAAGCTTGGTGTGGATGTATAGGGGAAAGATAGCATAAGATGCATCTTTTGCTCCCTGTCACCATTTATGCAGGTTGTAGGGATGGACACAGTCACAGAATCATAGAAGTGTAGGGCTGGCAGGGACCTCAAGAGGCCATTTGGTCCACCTAGACCATCCCTGGAAGGTGTTTATCTAGCCTGTCCTTAACCTCCAATGAGTGGGATTCCACAACATCCCTTAGAAGCTTATTCATGCCATTCTCCTACTCCGTGCCACCCATCAGAGCTAGCAAGAGCAGAGAGAAGCATCTACTGAAAAGGTGGAGAAGCTGCCACATCTGGAGTGTGCTCTCTGGGATGTCCGAGGAGGAAATCAGACAGCCTTTCCCTGAGATCTCCAGCAGTAGCAATTTCCCCCTGTACCCAGGCTACTGTGAGCTTTGAGATGTTGTAATCTATCCTGAAATAACACTGTGCAAGATGTTCAGTCATCTGATGCTGTACTTTCAGTTGATACCATGAATAAGTAGATACAATTCTCTATATTGCAGCAAGTATACATTATTATCCCTGTCCAATAAACCAGACACAGCCAAACATTTCTACACATTGCGCTATCGCTTTTGGACTTCACTCTGTAGGTCTGGAAATTAACATCTGATTTCAATGCGTCTCCTCACTTCATTCTGGATATCCTGGGTGGATGCAGAAGTTGCATTATCTGAGGAAGGATTTAAAATGTACAGCCCCTACCACTGATAAGAAAGATATAGGAGCAGCTCCTGAAATGGTTTCCCATTGATTTCATTGGGAATGGGGTGCTCTCAGCACCTCAGAGGATCAGCTTCTACTCGTTTATGCTCTGGGTGGCTCGTACCTGTACCTTCGAAATGTGTTTCCCAGCCTATCCTAACCCTTCTGCGTCTCAGACGGGCACTTGATGGTGCAAGCATGTTACGAAACCTGGTGGTTTCACGTTGCCACTTCAAGAATCATTTACACTCAGAAATGACATGGCAAAATCCAGCGTTGTTAGCATTTAATAAAATGCTCATTAAGAACTGCAGCTGAGAGCAGACTCAGTTGGTGTGAATCTGCCAAGTTTTATTGGAGCCAGTTGAGCTACACGGAGGATCAGGCCCCCATTGCCTTCAGTGATTCGGGATCAGGCCTCAAGTACAGACAGCCTTTTCCCACAGTTCTGCTTAATGTTTGCTGAACACGGGTGGTGAGAGGAGAGGAAACAAGACTAATTAAGCTGCATTGCACAGAGGTAAGAGAACAAAATTCGGCCCCTCCACATTCCAGGGATTTGACTAGAGCCCCTTGAAAGAACATATTCATTCTCACCCAAATCCTGGACCCCGCACTGACCTGAACGCCAGCCTGTGATGCAAAAGGGAGGAACCTTCTCCTTTTGGCTTCGGAGCAGCTGGGGAGCTGCCTCACAGAGGATGCTTGAGCCCAGCACATAGCAGCAGATCCTGCAGCCACATCCCAAGTGTTCCCTGGATGCAGTTATGTGGGGTTCATCCTGCAGAGATGAACTCCAGACCAACAGAGCAGCCCTCTGACACCCAAGCCACCTTCCTGAGCAGAGGAGGTGCCCCAGTCCCATTGCCTGGGACCCTTCCAAGCCTGCATTGGAGGTAGAGAGTGAGATTTACCTGGAGGGCAAAGTAATGTTCTGTGCTTCTAATTTTACCACAATGCCTAATACAGGCACTCCTGCTGTTAATGTGAACGTTACCTGCTGGCTCGGAATGCTATAAAAAAACCCAAAGTCTGAATTCTACACCACTGGCTCTCGATTCTGCTAGGGAATGAATCTGATCGCTTCCATCCATCTAATTTTAGCTTCTCCTTCCTGAAGTGAAGAACATCATGTAGTTTTCAACTATTAAACTCTTTTAACTTAAAAAAGAGGCTGTACAGTGCAGCTGTAATTTATTACCTTTTTATTATTCATCCATTTCCATTTGTATGGTTTTTATGTACGCTGCATTGATTGCAGCAATACCAAATGACAGCTTTGCACCAGGCTTCTGATAACCCACATTGCTGCAGTCCTCAAATAAAAAGGGAATGTGTCTAGCGGGCTCCATTTAAGAGTTTTGATGAATAAAATAAGACAATAAGAGAGGAAGTGAATAGGCTACTTCTCTGTGTCCCTTGGTTGGTTTAATATTTTGCTAGGAGGCTAATAAAGCTGAGCCATTCTTATCCAGACTTCTCCCCTATCCCATGGCTCTTTACATTTGTTTTGCTGCAATGCAGTATTTTGTTTACTCTCAAAGAAATGAAGTCAAGGGGAATGCCAAGGCGTGACACAGACTGTGACTAGCATCATAAAGCCATAGAACTTAAGGCCAGGAGGGGCCACCAGATCATCTAGTCCGACCTCCTGTGTATCACAGGCCACCAAAACACCCCAGCACTCCCACATTAACCCCAACAACTGCAGTTAGACCAATGCATTACAGCCCACCAGAGTCTAGACTAGTCTGTGTCACGGGAAGAGAATAGGAAGTGTCCAAGGTGCACCAGTTCCAGAGGCTGCTACTATGAGAGGGAAGTGAATAAATGAGATATACCCAAATAACCCTGGCAAGTGACCCGCACCCACACACTGCAGAGGAAGGTAACCCCCCACCTCTGCAAGGTCATTGCAAATGACCTGGGGGGAAATTCCTTCCCAACCCAATATAAATTGATCCGCTAGACACTGTGCATGTCAGTAAGAACCAGCCAGACAAGCACCTCAGAAAGAGAATTTCTGAGCCCTGACCCTCCCCATCCAGTGTCTCATATCCAGCCATGGCTATGTCCTGGTGCTTCGGAGGAAGGAGATTTGAAAAGCTCTCAAAATACACTGGGAGGAAATGTCCCTTCCTGAACAATGCCAGTAGATGGCTGAAACCCTGAAGCATGAGTTCGAGGAACATAGGACATAAACCAGATGGGAGGCCCAGGGCTCTTGAGCCCTGCCCCCTCCCATCACAAATAACCCCATCAAACAATCCCCCTCGCAAATTTGTCCAGCTCTCTTAAAAAAATTAAGTGTCTTGTCCCCACAGATCCCATTGGGAGACCATTCCAGAACCTTGCCCCTCTGGTGATTAGAAAGCTTATTCTAATTTCCAGCCTGAATTTGTACAAGGCCAGTTTATATCTGGATTGCAGCACAGATCCTAAATAATTGTGATACAAGTTGGAATTTTTTTAAGGTTTCTAGCCTCAACTAAAAATTCTAAGAAAAGGAAGGGGTGGAGGCTGGAGAGGAACTTCACTCCTCAATATTTGCTGAAAGAGAAAAAAGAAAACATGGTTGGAGAAAAATGCCTCAGTCATAATCATCATGTGGAAGGGCTAAGAAATTGCTCAGTCATTGCTAAATGAAATCTGAAGAGTTGATCTCTCATTTGTGGGGGAACTGCAATTCTACTGCAGTCACTACAGAAGGCACATTGTTTGCACAAGCAGTTGTGAAATATGGGTGGAGTTCCATTGTGAGGATCTGCTGACATCAGCAACCAAGACACTGGTTTGCGTGGGGCTCAAGTCCCCTCTCCCACAATGCTTTCATTACAATGTTTATGATTTTGGTCTGGATGCTTTATAGAAAAGCATTAAGTTTTGTAGTTAGAATTCTAGAAGAGCCATCTATTGCAAGGTATCTACACCCTGTCTCTTCCTGGGACAGGGTGGGGGCACTCAGACCCTGAGGTCAAGCTTGGTGGGCTGTCTTCACCCTCAGGGTTGTGTTGTTCAATGGCCAGAGTCAATACAATGGCCCCAGCCTTCGGGGAAGCACAGCCCAATGGCCAGAGTCAGCAAAGCTGCCCCAGCCCTCTGGGCAACAAAGTGGAATGTCCAGAGTGGAATGGGCCACCACCTGAGGGTGGGTGATGGCCAGGGTTGGGGAGGGGGGAGGGTCAGAGCAGGGGCGAACCTGAAGCAGGGAATAGTGGAGGAGCACATAGTCAGGTTCCAGACCAGGGTTGATATCAAGGATCAGAGTCTAAGTCAGATTTCAGGGTCCAAGTCAGAAGGCAAATTCCAAATCAAGCTGTGGTCAAAGCAAGGAGTAACAGCTACAGGAAATCCACACTATTGCCTGGACACTTCCTGAGATGCCCCTGAGGTTTATTTAGGACAGGTAGCTGACAGGAACCATGAGGATACTGCCTATTAGATATTTTGAGGTGGGACTTCCCATGGTCTGTGTCCACATTGGGGCATGGGCAGTAGACAGCAAACTGGTGACAGCTGCTGCTAGCTGGCATCATGGAGCTGTCCCAGGACCAGGTTCTAGTCCCATTGGACTTCACAGAATTCACTGCAATATTGGAAATGCCTTTTTGCATTTATTTTTCAGGACTATTCTAGCAAATATATTGGCAGGCATGTTTACAGAAACATTGAATTGTATGCAAATTATTGAAAAACAGTCACAAAGTGAATTTCAAAGTCATAGTCACACCAGAAACAATATTCTCAAAATGGTGGCTATTACAGCTGGTTAGGAATTTTTTTAGAAGACATTTTACATAAGAATATGCTGATTTCTTGAAACCAAAACGGTTCATAGGAAAGGGTCAACTATGATAAATTTCCCATTTTGAAAATTAATTTAAAAAACATTTGGAAAATTGTTGCAACTTCCCATTTTGACATTTTTAAGACAGCTCTTTGCTTTGTTAATTGATAGGAAAAAAGGAATTAAAGGTCAAAATCTGAATGAGAAGTGTCAAAATTATCTGAACAAAACATTTCAGCAGAGCAATCTCGATTCAGATTTATGGGAAGAGGGGGGCTTTGGTTTGCATAAAGAAATTGATTTTAACTTTTCATCCTTGTAGTTCTTATGTTGAGAAGAGGAGACAAAGCAGCACTGACATGTAGTCTCGTATAGATTATGAATATCTAAACATTGTTACAACTCAGTAGGCAGGAGTTGTTGGGTTGTTTTAGCTTCCACATGCTGGTTTGGGAGCATCCATGGCTAAAGCAAGTGTATGGGAAAGGAAAAAGCAGGGATGGACTTTAGAACGAAGCTCAGTTACAAAACAACCCACATTCATAAAGTTAATCACCCTAGGAAGAAGTTTCGATAAATGGGGTTACAGTTGCAGGTAGCAAGCAAATCAATGAATCTCATAATTCATTCATGGGCCTGATTCAAACATGAATCAAGGGATTGTTGTGAGTGGTGTGGTGTAACTTTTCTGCCAGGTGTTAGCAGCAAGGGCTGGGGTCAAATGTCTAAAGGGTGCTTCTTCAACTTAAATACCATCCACTGAAGTCCCCACTCAGAAACCTGAGCAAAACTAAATACCAAATACTAAAAATAAGAACATAAGACACAGTACTTTCCCTCTCACAAGCATTGAATTTGTGTATAAAAAAACAAAAAACTTTATTAGGGTGAAAGAGGACACAGCATCAACTTGGGAAAACACAGTTACAGTTATATAAAGTAAAAACACCCATCCCCCACACTATTGCAGTAGCCCTTCCACTTAGCCCCTCACTCATCATGTGAATGTTTGAGGGTAACGTGTTACTTTCCTCTCTGCTATACCTCCTCATGGTTTCATATCAGTAGATTGCATCATCCCAGAGTCCTGAGATGCAGTCATACAGTCCTGTCGTGAGGCCATAGGAGCAGTCCTTCTTGGTCTGGTTCTGAGGATCCACCACCTCACCCAGCTACAGTAATTTCAGCTTTATTCATGCTGATTAGGGAGGACCTCACAAGACGCCTCTCAGTTAGGCTGCTGACCCCAGCAGCTTCAGCAAAGAGCCATCTCTGCACTCCCTCTTCACAAAAGCATCAATAGGACCCTTCAACAGGCAATTTCTCAAAGAGATGATATTAAAGGTGCAAAAGCAAACTATCACGATACAAAAGGAAATCTAGGAAGAATAGTAAGAGGCAAATGTGACTCCATCAGGAGATCTTTAATGACCTGAAAACAAACAAAGAATCCTATAAAAAGTGAAAACATGGACAAACTTGCTAAGGATGAGTACAAAAGATTAGAATAAGCATCTAGGGACAAAATCAGAAAGGTAGTTACACTTAGGACATGTCTACACTGCCACAGTGGCAGACATCGATGCAGCAACATCGATTGAGTGGGTCTATGTAGCACTCTCCCCATCAACTGAATTAGTCCACCTCCCCAAAAGGCGGAAAGCAGCATTGATGGGAGACGCTCTCCCGTCAATGTAGTGTTGTGAAGACACCACACTGTATAGACATAAGTACATTGACATGGAATATGCTAGTTATGTTATGTAACTAGCGTATCTCATGTCAAACCAGTGCAGCAGTCTAGACCAGGCCTCAGAGACGGGGATCAGCAGCAATAAGAAGAGGTTCTATAAATACACAAGGAGAAAGAGAAAGATGAAGAAAAGTGTAGCTCCTTGGGAGAAGGTGGGAATGAAAACTAATAATGGACAACATCAAGAAGTCTGAGATGCTTAATAACTATTTTGCTTCAGTCTTAACTATAAAGGTTAAATGTCACCACATACTTCACAATCAATATTAACAAGGGGGAAGGAATGCAAGCCAAAATAGAGGAAGAACAGGGTTAAAGAATATTTAGATAAGTCAGATGTATTCTAATCATCAGGGCCTGATTAAATCCATTTTAGGGTACTTGAGGAAATAGCTGAAGCAATCTAGGAACTGTTAGTGATTATTTTCGAGAACTCCTGGAAAGTGGGTGCAGTCACAGAGAAATGAAGAAAGACAAACATGGTATTTATCTTTAAATGGGAGGAACAAGGAGGACTCAGGCAATAGTAAACCAGCCAGCCTAACTTTGATATGTGGAAAGATACTGGAAAAAATCGTTTAATTTGTAAGCACCTAGAAGATAATAGAGTTATATGGAATAGAGAACAAGGATTTGTCAAGAACAAATCATGTCAAGTCAACCTATTTTTTCCCTTTGACATACTTACTTGCCTTGTGGATAGGGGGAATGCTGTAGATACAATATTTTGATTTTAGTAGAGCTCTTGACAGTCCCACATGACCTTCTCATTAACAAACTAAGGGAATGTGGTCTAGCTGAGGTTATTATAAGGTGAGTGCAAAGCTGGTTAAAAGACTATACTGAAAGAGTAGTTTTCAATGGTTTGCTGTCAAACTGGAAAGAGATATTTACTGGGGTCTCACAAGTGTCTGTCCTGGGTGGGATACTATTCAATATTTTCATTAATGACTTGGATAATGGAGATGAGAGTTTGCCTATAAATCTGTGGATGACCCCAAGATGGGAGAAGAGGCAAGCACGTTGGAGGACAGGGTTAGAATTCAAAATAACCTTGACAAACTGGAGAATTGATCTGAAATCAACAAGATGAAATTCAATAAAAAAAAGTACTACATTTGGGAAGGAAAACAACTCAAATGCACTACTACAAAATGGGAGATAACTAGCTCGTTGGTAGTACTGAAGAAAAGAATCTGGGGGTTATAGTGGATCAAAAACTGAACGAGTCCACAACATGATGCGATTGAAAAAAGGCTAATATAATTCCAATGTGAACTAACAACAGTGTCATATATAAGACACAAAAAGTAACTGTTCCACTCTGCTCAAGCTTTGTGAGCCTTCAGTTGGAGTACCTGTGATATTCTGCTCAGGACACCCAGAACAAGAAGCCATTGTGTTACTCTGTCTCAACAAGAATGAATTTTGTCAGAGATTAACCATGTGTCAGCTCCCTGCCACACCAGTTTGTCCACCTCACCAGCAATCTCAGAGACTGTGCCAGTCTAAACCTTGCGGTGCAGATAACATTCAGTGAACCCCAGTTTCGGAGTTCCCCAGATGTGTTTCTACACTGTCTAGTCCCTCTCACGGTTACATTCACAGAAATTATTAAGATCACGACCTAGAAAGAGACAGTGTATACACCTGCTATTAGGTTAGCTGAGGACTGGCGCTTTACTCTAGTACACAGCACTTACATGGATTTGTAATGAAACAAGAATGAGTTTATCAACAACAAACAGAAATGTAAGTGATATTAAGCAAGAGAAAAAGAGGTATGATTACAAACAAAACAAAACTCACTTTATAGTGACTAAACCTTAGTTTTAGCGAGTCACAATCTTTGCCTAAGCAGTTTTCTTACTTACATCACATTACCAGCATCTCCAGCCCTCCAGGCTAGGAGATCCAACTTTCACAGGCTAAGAGAGCTCTGTACTCTATGTCCACTAAGTAATGGATAACTAAAAGGTCTTTTCTGTTCCCCTTATAGTTCTCAAAGTCCATTGCCTCCACTTCAAGAGCCAGGAAGGCTTCCTGGGGTGCAGACTTTGACCCCCAGTGAGTAAGTAAGCTCCTTCTTCTATTGCTTGTTAGTTTGATTGCTTTGTTTGCCATATATATATACACGTATTTTCATTGTCCTTTGCCTGTAATCAAGCCAGTCTGACAAGGAAATCCAAATCTCACCCTGCACAGGACAGGGAGGATTTATCTCCACATTGTGGGCTGTGGGAGCCATACCTCCTCGACCATATTGGGCATGCTCCAAGGGCAGTAATATAAAAGGGAGTAGCTCGGCTCAGTTAGGGCTGGACACCAAGGAGGAAGGATTTGCAGTGGAGGCTCCAGCCCGAGAACCACAGGTGCATCAGGCCAGGGGAGCCAGAGACTCCGGGACTCTGTCTACTGGTCTGGAGCCAGTAGACACCTGTTGGAGCCTGGAGTAGCAGGGTGCTACACTTTTAGAGGGATCCAGAGATCCTGAGGATGCCTAGGCTACAGCTTCAGAAATCAGGGTAGGAAGGAACCTGGGGATAGGGGTGGTTATACATTACCCTGTGAGTTGTCAGTGTCTTTCAGCTGAATCCCTGCTGCCCTAGTGGTGGAACCCTGTGCCACTATCAGGGCTCTGGGCTGGCATCTGGTAGGATGGGGATGAGCCAAGTCCCCTTTCTCCAGTCTCCACCCACCCCTAGGTGGTGGCCTAGCTCACCTGGCTATTAAGCCAAATTACTCTATGGAC
>ML675606.1:6442060-6516443 GCA_007922155.1 Mesoclemmys tuberculata
AAATCAATTGCTCAAATTAAACTATCCCATCATAACATCCCCACCATACCGACTCTGGCCACTAGGCCTTACTGCCCTGTGAATAAGGGTCTGCCCACTGACTCTGGCCATTAGGTCATACAACTCTGGTGCTAGTAGCCAACTCTGTGTGCCAACTGTGCCCTGCACCCTCACCAAAAGGGGGAAGAGGTACACTCACCCTTTGACAGGCACATTCATATGGCATGTGCTGCCTCTCAAACACATCAAGAATGTATTTCCTGCACACATGTATAACCCTGTACATAACACATACATAATCATGCAATGACTTTCAGCTCCACCACATCACTAGTTTACTTGATAATTTATAAGACACTTTTTAGATACATATTATGACAACAGTATATTGTGGTAGTGAGTGTCAGGCCTGATATGAGTTATGGTATGATGGGTCCTCAATATCCAGTGGGCATGGGGGGGGGCTCATAGGTCCAGGTCTGAGCAGCACACTTTAAGAAAGATGGACAAAATGGAGAGAGACCAACAAAAGTGATGACAATTTTAGAAAGCCAAACATATGAGGAAAGGTTTAAAAAAACAAGACTGGGCCTCTTTAGACTTGAGAAAAGAAGACTGGGGTGAGTCTTCAATATGTTAAAGGCTATCACGAAGAGAACTCTGTTCTCCATGTCTGCTAAAGCAAGAACAAGTAGTAATTGGTCTGATATTCAGCGAGGAAGATTTAGGTTAGCTATTAGGAAAAAAGCTTCCTAACTAGAAGAATAGTTAAGCATTGGAATCGTCTTCTAAAGGAGGCTGTGAAATCCCCGTCACTGGAGGTCTTTAAGAACGGATTAGAGAAACACCTGTCAGGGCAAGTCTAAGTATACTTGGGTCTGCTTTAGTATAGAAGGCTGGTCTAGATGTCCTCTCTAGGTCCCTTCCAACTCTACATTTCTATGATTCTATGTATTCTACCATAGTGGTTTTTACTTTTGTTCTTTGAAGAGTACTTATGAAAATTGCAGCATGGTCCTTAAGGAGAGGATTAGAACCTTGGCATGGCATGGCCTGAAAATGACATTTCAAGTACTGTTACTTTAACTTGTTGGTACTTTCAAACAGAACCGATTTCCCCATCTAGCCATCTTCCCCCCCAGCATCCATCCCAAGGACCATGACTGACAAAATTTTACTAGGATTTTATCCCGACTCAACCTGGCAAGAACTGGGAGACTATCAAGAATCTGAGAGTGGAGTGCCGGGGCATCATCCAGGGCACTTGAAATTCCCCAGAAGAGGCCAGTAGGAGTCTAAGGAGCCTGCCCTGATCTGCCTTAGAGAGATTCATATGCTGCTGCACTGATGGTCCCTGCATAACTACACTCCTCTGAGAAGGCTCCTGGTATCCTGCCTGAACTGCAGTGGATCCATAGTGGTTCCCCTGTGTTAGGTGCATTGGCTTCCTAGGAGAGTGGGGAGAATGAGTCGAAGGGCCACAGCAAAAGCATCAGGGCATTCAATGCAGATAAATAATACAGCCTTTTTCAACAGTACAGGTTGCTTTTATTTTGAGAATTAATCCACTAATATTAATGTATTCATTCTTCAGAAATAATACACATTTCTGTTTTAAAATGCATGTCCTTTCCTTACTGCATCAGATATTGTGTAAAAAGCTATTCCTCTCTGAAACCACTTTTAAAGGATTCAAATTAATTGTACCAAAATATTTCTGAAGATACAGGAAAGAACACTGATAATGGGACGGAGACCCCAGTCTTGATCCCACTGACATTAAAGACAAAACTCTCGTGCACTCCAGTGGAGAAGATGCTTTTAAATTTAAAAAGGAAAACATGGTCATTATCTGTACATTCAGAGTGGGTTAAGGCTCATTATAATGCTGCATGCTGAATATTAATTGAATTGTGTGATTGTGACAGCATATTTTAGTGTTAGCAACAGCACACCAAATATCATTGTTACAGTAGTAATTTGTCTTAATTAGAACTGGGAGGAAAATGAAAATTCCTTTTCACAGAGGATTTTGAGATTTCAAAAAAATGTTTGTTTTGATTTTGAACAAAACAATTGAAATTCTCCATTAAAATGCTTCCAAAAGTATTGTTTTGGCTCTATCAAAAAACAAAAGGCAAATAAAAAGTCCCTCCATATTTTTTAAAGTCTCATAAGAGTTGCTCATTATTTTTGGCTGCCTGTCAGTACTGCTGTACTAAATCTAGCTCTAACTGTAGCTAAGGGTTATTTTAACCAATTACCCACCTAAATGTGAGGCTTTACACCTACTCTAATTTGTGAGAGTTCAGCCCCCAGGATCAACTAAAGTAGGGAGCTTATCAATAGAAAGCGGACCCCACAGTGCACAACAGAGACTTCAGAATATTCTTTCTATAATAAATTATTTATTAACCAGTAAAACAATGCGCACATTGCAATCTGATAAAGCAGAGGAAGACCAATATCAAACACACAATTTTTGCATTACTGACACCATGCCTTATGGAAAAACCTGACGTGAGAGTCCTCATCCTGTTTGCCATCACCACCACCCGTGGTGGTCATTCTGGCATCTCACCCCCTCAAGGCACGCAGGCTGGGTTACAGCTTTCATAACATGTTACTCTGAACCCACAGGAGTTCATGTATAGTCATGAAGGTTTTAACCCCTTTTGCTTATTTGAACTTCCATAGCCCACTATATTTGGGATGCCCCATTTTTCATAGGCTAACCCAGGGGTCCCCAACCACCGGTCCGCGGACCGGTACCAGCCCATTGGGGGTTCTTTGCGGGTCCGCGGCGCCGCGGCTATGCGGCTCTTCATTTAGCCGCTAGGCAGTCTGTTTTGCAGTGGTTTACGACTTTAAGAGCGAACCGGCTCTTAAAATGGTAAATTTCTGCGCTGTGGGCCCCACCCTCCAGCTCCGCCGCCGAAATTGACACAGGCGAGTCAATTTCACGGGGGAGAGTGGTGTGAAGTGCTGCCTTCATGCCATGCCGGTCCCTGGAAAAATAGTTTTGCTTTAAGCCGGTCCCTGGTGCAAAAAAGGTTGGGGACCACTGGGCTAACCCATTAGTTCCCCTAACTAACATTTATAAAATAGTAACAAGTGGTTCCCTTAAGGAAGACTGTAACTTTTCTCTCCAGTCACCAGGGAGTATGTTGTGGCATCTACTGACCTCTCGCAGACATTTTTATCCAAACTCAGCAGTTACCGTCAAAACATCAGCATCTCACAAACAGACACAAGCTCCGCACATGTATTATTATCTTACTTATCCTAAAGCCTAATTTTGCTAAGCTAAATGTTTTACAGGCCAGTGGGCCCTGTGTTATAACATTAATTATTCTTCTATTTCACCTATATGTCCTAAATATACCTGATACCTTTTATCCTTAGCTACAAGTCACTTCCCTTGATGGGCTGATTTGATATAATATAAGTGGCCAAACTGTGGCTCATGAGCTGCACAAGTCTCTTTTACCGTTAAAGTGTGTCTCATGGAGCTCCCCATTCCCCCACATTCTTAGCCTACCAGACTGGGGTGGGGAGCTCCGAGCATCTGCCTTGCAACAGAGTGGTAGGGCTAGAGGATTCTGCCCAGCGGGAATGGGAGTCTGAGAGGGGCAGTAAGTTTGGCCACTCCTGAGATATAAGAACCCCATCACACATGACTATCTTTAGAGCTGGTTGTTTCTTCATCGAGTGGTTGGTATACTGTTTTAACTGGTTGTGACGGATTAATGGAAGTACAGGGATATATCTGATAAACATGTGTTCTGATACATATAACAACTTTTTACTCTGGCTATAGAGGCCACTAATTGATTATGGATTATGGATTAGGCTGAATTAATTGTGGCTGATTCCTTGGTTTCTCTTGATAACTCTGACTTAATGTCTTAATTGTGTTAGCCACTAATATAAGGAAATTGATGCACAATGATTATTATTATGGTACTTTTAACTATAATCCATCCTCTTAATCCAATTTCCATTCACAGAGGATTTGCTAAAACTTCATTTGCTCTTCTTAATAGTTCATTTAATTTTTTTTTTTTGCTTGGTTTGTTTCTATCTGATTTCAATTAAATGAGAATTTTTTTTAACTGTTTTAGTTGTAAATCCAGCGGTGGGATATACACATGAAACCTTTGGGTGCTTTGTTTTGCTAGATTTGATCATCTGGATTATAAACCATTGTGGGGGGTGGGGGTTGTTTTGTTTGTTTGTTTGTTTAAGAACAGGTATAGGAGAGATTGCCATATGCCCTATAACCATATACACTTCTGGCTTAAAACAAAAGTTTTGAGTTTTGACTATGCACCCAGTTTGACCAAAATAAAATTCCTTTTGTTTAATAACTAAACAATATTGCCCATTTCCATTATAGGTCACCTTCTGATTAGGAGATTTTGTATTTATTAGCTTCACTGGACAAGCTGGTGGTCTCAAACTGGGTTTTAGCTGGTCTCCTTATTGGTCTTCTCCTTGGCCACCTCAAACACATCACAACTGTAGATACACTGATGTTCTTTTTGAGAACAACAGGTTATCCATGTGACATTCCAGGTTTGGGTTTCTGGACAATACATCAATAAAAAAAGCACATTCAGTTGCTCTTTGTAGATGTGGATGGCTGCCAATTAGTTATAGACATACTTAATTGGATCAAACATGGGTAAGCCACCATGAATGAGACATACAAGAATTTTGATAACCCACAATTTTTCTTTAAATAACATGAATCATGATTAGGATTAGGAATAGTTCTGTATTAAACCACAGTGTCCCTGAGGAGTGAGTCCAGCTTTTGTGGTGCTCCAGTTTTCAGATCAACAGGGTGAAAATTATCCTTCCCAGTTCTATTAGATTGGAACACACAGAGAACGAAGCCAGTGACTACACACAGAGTCACAGGTAAGAAATCTTGTCTGTATTATAAGTTTCACTAAGTGGATGATTAAGGTTACAATCACACATAAGTATACAAAACCAGGCAGAGGCTATGTAAAAGCCGACACAGTATTCATACTCACTTACCCAAAGGTATTAGAGACTGGTGGATCTCTCAACAAGTGGCCATTGATAGAGGGGTGGTTCCAGCTGGAGTCTTCCCCTGGGGTCTTCCACCCTATCTATACCAGAGAACCCCTTTTTATCCTGTTGTTTTGATCACACCTAACATCTTATCCATATGCATAAGGGTTCCAGCCTTTTCCTGATTTGTACTTCCACATCCCATACATTTTGGGATGCTATGCTTTTCATAGGTCGCCCCCTTAGTTCCCCTTATTCTCATTAGCATTTATGTACACTTATTTCCATGGTAACCTAAAGTAAGAGCAGAATTCTCGATGATGTTACAATCAGGTGCCTTGTAGTATTTTCCCAGGATATCAGCTATTGGCACATTCTTTACAGTAGTCCTATAACTTTACTGGCACAGTGTTATTCCTGGGTTAATCCTTGACTTATGTCAAGTCTCCTTAAGTCTGAGGCATAGTATGGCTAAGTTGAAATTTTAAAGGCCTTAACCTGTAGTCTTGCATTCTTCCTTACTTTACTTATATACTTAATACTCATTACTCCTAAATACTTATCAATTTTATATTCCTATAATCCTAATCAATTTACATCTATTCCTGTACCTACAATTTACATCTGTTCATCACACATTGATATATATGTCACGAGTATAGATCGTTAGCATCATTAAATACTAAAATGGACTAATTGACTACAAGATGCTATGTTTTTGGTTTCCCTGATATCTTTTTACATGTCTTTGAATGCATTTTGGACAATACCAATTTAAAATGTGCTCATCTTTGATTACATGTCAGACCTGTCCCAATTCTAAAAATTATGGATGTTAGCGATGGTGTTTAACACATTCACTATTTGCAGAACAAACGTTTTAAACTATTTTGTTCTCATAGCTGATTAAGTATTAATCCTATCCACAAGGAGCACTGAAGAAAAAAAGCCACATTGGTGTATTCACATTAATCAAATTCATCCATATGCCAATTTTAACATAATAGGAATATGCATGAATTAAACTTAATGGACTAATACTTCTGGTATAGGACTAGCAATAAGACCAGTAACAAGACTTTCTGTTAAAATAGGACATTTAACAGAATTCTTCAGTGGATTACTATCATTATAATTCACTACTGCTTTCCAGATTTGAACGCTGTTGATATGGCCTTCTCTTACAAATTTCGCTTAGATACATGCGTCATATTCTTTATCTGCATGTTTCCATTTATCTATTATAACTCCTTCCAATGCCAGATTTTCACACTGGGTTCTGTTTTTCCAAGTTCCATAAAGAATTTCATGCATCATCACCTTCCTGCTGTGATGTGTTTTGCATCCCCTCCTCTGGAGCTATTAATTAGAGGGGATTTTTTACCAGTTTTTATATAGGACAACATGGTTCAAACCACTAGCTCATAGCTAAAGGTCAAAATTTCACCTATTATGCCCTTTACAATTTGATAGGGCTTGCTAGAGGTTGGCTGTCTTGATTGCACTATTAGAGTAGGGGAAATGATTTGAGCATCAGACCCCTTTAGATACATGTTTTTCTAATATACAAAATGACTCCTTATATTGGCACCATTCGTCCATGCTATAAATGTAAAGCTACCCATATTTTGATTATTAGCCTTCCCCACATTTTGAATGTTGCCATCTGGCGATACGATCATATGGCGATCATACACCAATGCATCAAAGGGTATTCTTGCAGCAGACTGCTTCCTTCGCCTCCAGACCACAGTTACTACACTGTTAAAAATTCACATGATCTGGAATTTTTACATGAAAGTCCATTTTTTCTGTCTTTTCTACATGGGGATCAAATATTGGAGGTGAAGAGTCTGCATTTAGTTGACTGGCCAGCTGCCTCATCCAAGGAACTGTCAGGACGCCAATGCTGCTTCAGAGGAGGAACAATGCTGACAGCCACAATTTGCTCTAACCCAGATTTAAATTCAGTCTCAGAGGATCTTAGATTGTTGGTCCTGCAAAGATGTGTCTATTTCCTGGTACAAGTTTAGTTGATTAACATGGTAAGACTTTATTTACTTTCTTACTGGTGACTTAAATTTTATACACAAATAAACTAAGCTTGTTAATAAGGTTATATGGTTTAAACTACCTATGGCAAAAACTATGCTCTGATATGTTATATGAAAAGAGCATGACTTAGTTACCAGTTTTCCAATAATTAGTTTAAATTAAAACCACTATATGCCAATGCACCTTTCCTATATGGTTGTACAAGAATTGCAGGTCTATATCCATTGTCTTAATTTGGAAGTCACTGGTTTGCTTTCATTCCATTTCTCTTTTGGTCATCACCTCAAAAGGTGATTGGCCAGCTGAAGCAGCTAAAAGCCATTAAAAACTGTGGGAATTGCAGCATCCCAAATGGCCATGGCCATTTGCCAACTTTTAATTTGATTAGTTCTTTCTGCTATCCTTGAAATCTATGGGTGATAAGGCAAGTGGAACTTTGTTAAATTGTATTATAAACATTTTTGAAATGCATAACCAATAAAGTAGGCTAAGCTTGTTTTTGGGGGTTAGGTTATTTTTGATGAGTGCCCTCAGCGAGAAAACATTTGTTTTACCACTGCCTTAGCAATGGCAGAAGCTGTGTTAACCTTTAGAGGGAAAGCTTTTACCCACTTTGGAAAGAGATCCACTACTATCCATCTTTTGTGTAAGATATAGTAGCATACAAAAATCAATTTGGAGGGCATAATTGCTTCCCCAAGGGTTTTTTAAAGGAAACATCTACACTGAGAATTTTAACTGCCAGATTGGTTTTACAGTGTTTTTATTTTCCTTGTTGTAAGACTTTCAAATCAGGGACTAAGTGCTTTTGACTTCCTTTAATGAAAGAAATTGAATAGGAGTGACAGGCTGGTTCACGAATGTGTCATAGAGCCAGTTTACATACACCATCTAGATTCCTTTTTGGTGAATAAATTAATTTTACTGCTTGGACATATAAAGGGTCCATTTACAGTGACCTTTTACCTTGAGAATATAAAGGGCAAGAGGCTAAAATGCTGACACAACACAACAAAGTAGCATACTTGAGAGGTGAACCATTTGAGCAGATAAATTCTCAAAAGTATCAGAATAACAAAAATTGTATAAGGGCATTGCATATCCAAACAGACTTAAAAAAGAATACAGTTGACATATGAACTGAAAATGCACTGCAAAATTCCATTCCAGTTTATTATGCGGAATGTGGGTTTTCTTCAACAGATTAAAAAACCATTAGCAGACTCATCCCATAATCAACAAGCCCAGGCTACCTAGCAAATCAATCACAGGTTGATCCTAGGCAAATCTCTCAAATCAGGTCTAGCGTGAACACCCTGTGGGGTGATAATCTGATCATTACCTCACCACCATGTTACATAGCTGAGACCTGATTTTTTTATATTTACATTAAGTTGATTAGATTTAACAATTTATAACACAGATAACCAAACAATATATAATATTACATTGTGAAACATTATAGCTATAATTCACCTGTCAATACTACATTCATTCTTTTTAATTAAATCATGAATTTTAATCTGGGTTATGTCAAACAATTGAGCACATTGCTTAAACACCAAATTATAATTAACAATAGGACATACAAAAGTTTAATCAACACAAATTGTTTATAATTAAAATTACTGGTTGAGGCAAACATACCTGTATTTATAACAGACATTTGCAAACAAAAATTGAACGACCATTGGTGTACTATGTTAATACACCAGTGGTGACTATAGACTAATTATAATACTAAAATAATTGTTGCAGTATCTTGCTGTTTTATTATTATTCTTTGACACATTTGCAAGGAAAAATGTTTATGTTGCAAAAAAAAAGCCATTTTTTAAAAAAAAAAACCAACGTGAAAAAAACTCTATACGTTTTCTTTCGGACCAATCAAAAAACCAGATGACAAATAATAAATAGCCCACATTTATTATTTTTAAAATCTCATGGTTTGACTCACTCATGATTTCTAGATGCTTGGGGTTGGCAATACTGCTAAATCCAGCTCTGTGTGGTCCAACATCCTGGAGGCATGGATTCCTCATTACAAGTTAAAGCTGCACCGAAACCCAGGGTCAGGTGTCAGTAAAAGCTCCACCTACTCATTCATCATGATCCCTCTTGCGGCTCAACTGACACTGCTTACCTGACTGGAATTAAATGAGCTGTGTGTGCAGAAAATCAAGGAACTAGAGCAACACACACGACCAATGTACCCTAGAATGCAATTTTCATTTTAGCTAAGGGCTTCTTGAGGGTGCCTGGCTGTTGGAGATTAGTAAAATGATTGCTCAAATAGACATTAAAATTTGCCATCCAGGCTTTGAAGACACTTCTCCCATCCACTTAAGTGAAGAGTAAGCAATTGGTCAACAGTACATGTTGTAATGGTTCCTATTACAATTACAACAGTTTGTTTTTTTCACCATCTCTTGCCCTGGTACTTTGCAGAAGACAATCAATGAGGTTAGAGAAAAGGATGACATTCACCTTGACTAAGATCTGTGAAAGGATATCAAGGAAGTTCAACAAAACCTTAAAGGATGATGAATAAAAACCAACAAGAGAGTGGAGCTCCTGACACCACAAACAATGAATTAGGCCTTGGGTTAGTAATGTAGCCATCATCACCACAACATCATTCAGAGTCATCAAACACATCTATCCACTATCAATATGCTAAAGAGGGCAGTCCATAGCCAGATGGTATACTGTTTGTTCTTGAGCTAGTAAAAAGCAGGGCAGGGAACTCAAGAAGTGCCAACAGTAATGATGTAAGTTAAACCACCCATGGCTACAAAGTATCTTGTTGTGATGAAAAAGGATCTTCATAGGGTTGTTCTGAAAGTATATGAGAGCTAATATGGAGAGACTAAGGGAGGCAAATCTGAGTTGCTTATCAGCCAAAAAATATGCCATCGATCCAAAAATATAGTCCTGCACCACCCATTGCCACTGTTGCTTAGCAAAGTTGTCTGATGTATTGTCTAAGAGGCTCCATTGTCTGAGAGGCTCCATCTATAGAGGTTTTTAAGCTGTGGCTTGACAAAGCCCTGGCTGGAATGATTTAGTGAGGTTGGTCCTACTTTGAGAAGAGGGTTGGACTAGATGATCTCCTGAGGTCCCTTCCAACCATAATGTTCTGTGATTCTATGATTGTTTTAATATGTTTTCTCTGTAATGCATTTACCCTAAGAAAAAGTGTGCCTGCTTCGGAAGAGGTATGTGGTAACTTATGTGTGGGCAACACAATGGTTATAGACCTCAAAGAAAAAATAAAGTGCAGGCACTGGTCTTTTAGGCAGCCTGGCTTGCTGGGAATATCACAGTGTATGGCAGGGAGCTGTATAGCCTTAAAACCCCTGGTCAGAAGGAAGTGAGACGCTTTTCTCTGCCCAGAAGTGGTGATAGCTACAAGCCGGTAGCTTTAAAGTGGGTGTCCATTGCGGGGCAGTTATCCTGAACTGTGACAGTAATTATTGTAGAGAGAATGCAATCCAGCTAACTTAGCAGCACTAAGTTCTAGTTGAATGGTTCTTGGTCTAGATCCCCTTGGTATTGGATAATGACAGACACACACAAACTTCCTTCACTCTTTCCTTTTTTTCAGGTCAAAATATTTATTTGTGTCCAAAGCAAAAATAAATTCAAATCTCCATTTAAATTTGAATTAATAATTCTTATTTCCCACTTGATAATTCATTATAAAATGATTATTGCTCTGCTGCTTTCAAGATATCAATACCACTGAACTCCTTGCAATATAGTTTTGTATAGGCCTGGGCCTTAGGATTTCTGTCTTTTGGACAGTAAAATAGAGTCCCTTCAACTGGGCATGGGAAAGCAAAGATAAGGGCCATGTCCCATTGCCAAATTTCATGTAAGTGAAACAGTTACTGCAGAACAATCAGGAGGGGCAGACTGTGTTGAGGCAGTTCTCCAGCCATATCAAAGACTTTCATACAGTAAGTATCCCTAGCTTTCATACAGTACATTTCCAAAGGCTGTTTCTATGATGCTGAGTATCATGTATGAATCCATACAGTCAGTCTTATACAGTTCTTTCATATGGGCCAACAAAGATGTGACTAACACCCTTCCACCAACACTTAGTGCCGTTTTCTTCTTTCACTTTGTCTTTCTCTTGGCAATCTGATGGCAACACAATTCACTGGGAATAGACACCTTTTATCCATAACCCTGGACTGAGACTCAGTACAACTAAGGAAAATTGAAGATGGGTAACTAGAGGTTATGGAATTCTCTCATTATGGTAGATTTCACTCTAAAATTATCCATACAGCATACAGCATCCATACAGCAGTAATCTTCATGAAAATAGAATTTATTGATAACAGAGGTAATGGAGTTAAAACCAAAGAAGCAGTTTAACATATCTGGAATTATACTTCTCATAAAGCATTCTCATTTTAGATATGAGGGGAAAAAAAGGGAACGTAAACTGCTTACACCCATTGAAAATTACCCCCCTCAGACCACTCTTCAGTCAGAGGGCAGTTTCTTTTGCTATACAGAAAGCAACTGTGTCCTATATCTGGACGTCTCTCTGATATCCCCAGGACTTGCCTCGCAAGCTCCTACATCTGGCTCTGCTTTCATTTCCAGATTTGCTTCAACTAATCCCGGTCAACTTCCTCCACTTTCCCAGTGACTTTTCTGCAATTACATGCACTATAGCTTTTGATAAGACAACTTCATTCTCCACCTTCTAGGGGACAATCTGATGAGGAAGAGAAGACCTTGTAAACAATGATTAATGGCAACCTTTCAAAAGCTTAAAAACCTAGTCCAGATGTCACTTTTTATAGACCGTCTTGGCTGTTCTCAGTTTTGGTGAGGGTTTTCGTTAAACCTGTCTGAGCCATTTTTTTAATTTTCCTTGTGCCAAGCAATTGGAATTATGAGCAACCCCATCACAGAAGGGAAACTTATGTGCCGGCATGTAAATGTGTTAGCAAGTAGATGTGTATTTGGAATGTTCATTCCGATCAATTTCATAGAGACAATTTGTATCTACCATGTGCTATTTTCAGTGAATTAAATGTCCTAGAACTTAATGTTACCCTTTTAAAATCTGAACAAAAAGGTAATGATAGTGTAACCCTCCCCCCATCCCCCACCTCTTGGTTCTCTTATTTTCTCGTTGTCAGCGAAACATTATTGATGTAATTATGGCTGCTGTTTCTACTTGCTCTGAGTTGACATGGAAACATTCCCAGACAAGATGGCAGTATAAAGGCTTGAATGACTGCAAACAAGTAGTTGCTATCTCAGCACACTAGAGGGAGTGCAGAAAGTTGTTAATCATGCCTGATAGAAGTTAGTTAGAAGCCGGAAGCTTCTCACCAATCAGCTGTGAGTTCTGTGAGGGCTACAAAACCAGCCGCGGTGAGCATCACCAGTCGGATCCATACCAGTCCTGCAAGGAGAGAAAGAGCTGCTGGAAGAGCCCAGACTCAATCTGAGGGTTGAATCCCAGTACAGTTTCCTGTAATTTTGCAAAAGTCAGTGGGAGTGAGACTGGGAAAACATGACGAAGGGGGAATCGTAGACTGGAGGCCAAATGTCTTTGTGATTTGTATTACATCACTGAACCAAAGACACTGTGGGAGCCTAACAGCTACAGTAATTGCAGGCTGTTCTTTCTTAAAGTTGTGTACGGGCTCAAAATTTTGGAAGCTGAAACAATTGGTTGTGTGGTACAACTCAGTGTTTTATCTACTTGTCAATATAATATCCCAGGGTGATTCTCCGTAAAAGCAGATTGTCAGACATCCCAACCCCTGTACTTATTTTGTGAGATTTAAATATAATAGTAGAGTTTAGGACCTGGGTTATATTTTTCGTTTTAAAGGAAAATAATAGAAGTCTCCAGTTAGTGATATCAGCCTAGGTAGGACGCATTGTAACAGATGTGCTGTAAGAGTTTATCTTTGGAATGTTATTCAGTAACAAGGAATGTGATGGTGTGCCCACCCACCTGCCTGTCTGGGATTCCTAGAAGAAAAATAAAAAGAGAATATTATTATTTACACCTTTATTATTTAAAGAGTTTCTATAGAAAAATCCATATGCAGTCTTTCACAAGGTTATGACAGCATGGTCTGTACCAATATTTTAAGTCAGCTAGAGGAATTCTGTACCACAGAATTGTTAACTAAATAAACTTACTCCCCTCGATGTAGGTTGCAGTAGAACCATGCCTCATTGTATCAGGTGCTTTAAAAGGCAATAGAAGGGAAGTCTGTACTGCAGAGAGCTCACAATCTTGGTTAACGATAAGAGAAGGAGGAGATGATAGTAATACAAACAAGAGTTTGCTTAGTCTAGCTGTGCACCTCATTTTATATTGTTAAGTACTAATGCAATGTTCACTAAAAGAGTTAAGAATATAATGTGAAGAATTAAGATTTAATGGATGCAGCACCTAAGACCCATGGCTTGGAGCCTATGTTATATTTTTGCCTAACATCTAACTTGACCAGAATTGATTTTATGTAGGAATGGCAGGGACCTCCTGGGTTTTCAAGTCCACTTCCCTGCTGTCATAGGCAACCTCTTCACATTTTCCCATTCATAAATTTATCAAGCATCATCTTAAAACCAGATAGGTTGTATGCTCCACTACTCCTATTGGGAGCCTATTCCAGAGTCTCACTCCTCTGATGGTAAGAAAGCTTCTTCTAATTTCTTCCCTGTTCTATTGCTTTAACTTTACGCCCAAAAAATCCTTTCCTTTCTTCAAGCTTTTATCAGAAAGAGTGAACAGCTTTTTACTTTCGTTGAATGGGAAAACCCCACAAGAACCCTAGTCATTGTAAATGTGAGACCAGGGCCTAAAACCAACATCTTTCTACCATTCATTCCATGTCCTACATTGCCTTTCATGTAGATCCTTGGATTCTTCATGAGGTGAAGATGAGCAGTGATTACATGGTCTACTGGAAAGAGATGGTATAGCACTTAGTTGCAACTTCCCTTAACCACTAAGGCCTTTTATTTATAAAAGTTTTTAAGCATAGAGATACTGAACACCAAAGAGGTCAGAGGGCATCATTGAGTTAACCTCAAACAGTAATTCCAGCTATCTAGTATTTACCCAGCATGAGCTCTGCATCTCTGCATTTTCTGGCTTTTAGAAGTACTTTTCAAATACATGGTATTTACATGTATTTTTAGGATGAATTTCATCTTTATTAAATATCTCTTCAAATATATTGTATCCTTTAATTATATTCTAAATAACAAATTACATACTTACATAATTACATACATACAGTAATACTATGCAGTTAACCATCCAGAACCTTAACTCTGCTCCTTTTGTTTCCCAATTTTTGCTGTTCATAAAATACAATAAAAACATTTCTCCATCCCCAAGATATGCATATGCTGCAGTCTGCTTGTGTGTATGTTCATATATCAATACACACATATGTGTGAGTATATATATCTCAAGTAGATTACCTATACGCTTTGCTATGTGCTTTTGGTACATGTTCAGTTATTCTGACTTTGTCATAACTACTCATCTTCATAAATTGTCATTGTCCCTGTGGGAACTGGAAATAAACTTCCTGCTGTGGGCTGACCAGTGTATTTCTGTTCTCAAAACACCCTTTTCACTAAGGTGCTTACCTGACCCTCATATATTAGTGACTTCATTTGTGAGTGATACAAGTGATGCTCCTGCAGCCATCTGTCTATTTAGTTAGGTTCAGAGAATCCTCTCAAGAAGGACAGCTGGGACTTTGATTTGTACATGACCCAGTCAGACAGAATGACACTTCAGCATAGTCTGTGTTGGACCATGTGTTAATAAGAAGCAATCAGTTTTCTCTTTCCATTTTTCTTGGATTCCTGTTAAAGTTTAAGACTATCCTCCATCTACTGACGGCATCTTCCATTCACACCATTCTCCAATCTGAAGAAAAGGCAGAGCCCTCAAACCAAACAGTTGTGCAGATGTTTACTTGCCAGATCACTTTTATGTATCACCTTTCAAGGAGCCAGAAACCTTGGGAGTTTTCAAACTATACAGTATTGTTTGCTTGGTAAACTGATTGACATTATGTTTGCTTTACAAAGTCCTACATTATCTTTCTCTGTCCTTTTCCCAAGAAATTTCTCTTCCTACTGCTTTATCCTAAGAGTTCTTACTGTATACATCCTGACTTGCCTCCTCAGAACTGTGAAAACTGTACTGTAGATTGAATTTAATATTGGGAGGGTTACACCTATGGTGGACATCCTCCTGAGAATTGAAGATACTGTTCAAAAGCACACTGGTTGATGAAATAGTCAGTTATCAGCATACCGACAACTCCATAAACAAGGCCTAGCATAGATCACCCTATGATAAGAACTCAGATCTTGCGTGCACAGCAGCCAGTGTTGACCGGAGGAATATGAAGTACATGGAGTCCAAGACTCATACAGCCATACATGCACTAAAACATGGTGTAAAAGAACCATAGTGGAAATGAGAAACAATCTTATACATTTTAAGTCCAGAGAGGGATATTGTGATCATTTAATCTAATCTTCATAACGGAAAGCATACAATTTCGCCATGTGATTCCTGCATCAAGCTCAATAGCTTCTAGTCAAATTATAAGATGCTTTTTAGAAAAACAATTAATCTTGATTTAAAGACTCCAAGTGACAGAGAATTCACGACATTCCTTGGGGAGCTATTTCAATGGTTACTCATACTGTTAAAATTTTGTATCTTATTTCTAGTTTGAAATTTACTGATTTCAACTTTCAATCTATTACCATTGTGGTTTCTCTCTAGAAAGAAATCCTATTCAGCTGAGATGGAAACTGGAATTCTTGGGGAATGCTAACAATATGCATACCTATGTCTGAAAAGAGTTACTAAATGTCTGACATTTCCTAAAAGTTAATGAATATTTGCTTAAATTTTACATGTATGAAGTGTTTGAAGTGTTTTGGCGATTATTTCTCCCTCCATTGATAAAAACTTTTCCCCTGCTTTCAGCCCAAAAGATGGTGCAAACAAATAATTTATATCGGAAGATTAATGGCCCAGTAAGTGATCTAACTCAGGTGGATGATCCAATCAGATCACGTTTCCAGCACATGCTAGAGCCAAATCAAATAAATGATACAATTATGAAGTACATTTTAGAATTGTCCTTTTCTGACTGACCTTGTCTGTATTATATGCTCTGTTAAGCAAGACCACACTATTTGTAAGGGACCACAGAGTACTAATTTTTCCTATTTTTTTTAGGATGACAGCAGCTCAGAGATTATAGTTCTAGCTCTACAGAAAGGATACAGTGGCTATTTACACAGCATTCCAGCTGATGAACTGTTGGATAAATGGGCCTGGCATTCATATTTCTGATATACTTGCCAATCTTTGTTTAAAAAATACTCAAATCCCTGGCATGGTGCTCATCCATATATTGTATTTGAACTGAAAGATAAAGAAAAATATTCCGTCCCACGCCCATAAGGAAAAGAGATCTGGAATATTATTATTTATTTGTATTGCAGTAGTGACTAGAAGCATCTATCATCAATTAGGGCCCAATTGTGCTAAGCACTGTATACAGACGTGATAAAAACCATGAACTGCACAGCTTCAATCTGAGTGAAGATAATAAAATTTCACCGGTTTTACAATTATTGCATACTGGAAAATCCAAGCAAGCTTTAAACGTATAATACAGATCTTGTTATTTTACATAAACTGTTTATGATTTTTTCATTGTGGGATAGTAGACAGTCTTTGCTGTACTCCTACATTGTTCTGGCTTGCTTGCCCATTTAGTTGAGTAGATTATATTAGTAATTTGGTTGGTTTTTTGGCTGAAATATGAAGATAATATAGAGATATCCTATCTAGAAACCTACTGAAGAGAAAATTCTGCTCATCAGCATCACCCTAAAGCAAGGTTAAGCAACCTTTAAAGAAGAGTTAAACTCTGATATGTTTTATAATACACATTTCAAAACAGTGTAATATTATGCCTTTAATTCACATGGATATGACTGAGACTTTTTGCCACAAAGCAGCTTTAAAGCAGTAAATACATTTTCTGTGACAATGTTATAAACACACTATTTGGTATTTATAAAATTTCCTACCTCATTTACAAACAGGCTTTAATATTCCCATTTGACATATGCATGCTAAATCTCTGGTGGACTCAGTTTGTGTGCTTCCTATCTAATTTTATGAGATTGTTTTAATTTGTCTCTCCACAACATGAAAACTTCCAGTTGAAGGGTTGAAATTCATCTATATGTAAATTGAATAATCTTCCAAAGATGTGAAAAAGGAAGGACCACTGAACCTTAAACTTGGTTTCTGTAAGATATTAAACACTACAGCAGGCTGCAATACTATATCGGGGCCAAAATAGAAGTGCCCTAAGTAATAACACTATGCCATTAAATAGCCTAAGTGCAACAGGTAACTTCTTCACTTCCAGGCTATATTTATTATTCCTAATCATGAGCTTAATTTAAATAATTCAGGTGAATACTGATATCTGTTAATAAACACTATCATTGAATCAAATATGTCCGTAAGTATTGGGTCTACTCCTTGATCAAGAAAATCAAGTACATAAAATTAGATAGAGAGAAATTTACTGTAGACCAATCATAAATCACAAAAACCCTAGTCAATGAAAGATGTAGTTAAGAAATACACATCTATTGCCTCATATTCCAGTAACACCCTTTTATTATTAGCAACAAACCAACCAACTTTGCTGAGAAATACATAGCCATAAATCATCTTCTTGTGCTTGATCATTTAAAGACTCAACATGAAGGATCTGCTCTGTGGAATGAAAATCTAACTGCAGATATGAATCGGCTATTACTTCTACATCAAAGAAATAGATGTTTCATGGAAAAGCAGCCGCAATGATAGGCAACTTCATGTGCCATATGTTTTTTACAACCCATGAAAATACAAATTAGGATTCCTTCCAGTCATCTTGGCTAGGAATGGACTATGCACCTAACATTTCCAGAGTATTGTCAAAATCATATGAGATGTGTTTCACCCATAAAATGGAATTATTCTTCTGGACATTGCTAAAAAGCAGTAAATCTGTTCTCAGCAAGGAAATATGCAGAGGGGTATGCTGAGCAATGGAAACTTTAATTCTGTCTTGTTGCACGTTGGGCCAACTTCTCTTATTTACTGTGATGGGGTATATAATCCCCACACTGGTCAACAAGGGGATAAGGATCCACTGTGGGCTCAGCCATCCCTGCCCCACCACATATACAAGAGATGCAGAGACTGGAAAGGAGTTGAAAGGGAGCAGAACAGCTCACTTGTGGACAGACTAAGGAAGAAAAAAGGACCTTTACCTTGCAGCTCTTGAGAAAAGGACTGAAGGAAGGCAGGATCTCTCTCTCAACAACCACCTGAAGGTCTCTCCCTGAGGGAAGGGGGAACCTGCTTCTGCTTTCCCAGAGAGGGAGGCATTTTCCCATCTGACCCACTAACCTGGTTTATTTGTGTTGATTTCCCATGCTTTGTTTATAGACTAACCAGGAAAGGGAGAGACTTGGAACTGATCTAGCCAGAGGGACAAGTCATGAGAGGAGGAAGCTGGTTCCCCAAGATGGAGAGAGCTACCACACCCAGCTGAGAAGAGGTGCCAAGTGGTCAGATGACCCCTTCACAGTTTCCTGTGATAGATTCTGAACTTTGAACAATAGCCAAGGGTAATAAGTGACCCAGAGAGGGCAGCCTTAAAATATTCCTGGGTGACAGATCCTTGAGTTACCGTCACATGGCCCCGGGCCAGAGGCTGGATAGGGCGGCCCTATCAAAAAAAACCTGGCATGTCAAAGGGCCTAATCCCTGATCACTTGGCATCACTCCCCATGACTGAAGACCATCACAGTTACGCACTTCTGGAGTCAGTTAAGTTATTCTGTATTTTCATAGCGCAATCGATTCATTCTCTTTCCAGACTCCTTTTTTCAATAAAAACTTAGATTGCAAGCTTCTGCATGAGATAATGTCTAGTACCATAGAGTCTCCAATGTCTGGACAAACTGTCTAGATTATACTGCAAATAGATTAACTAGTAGTGACCATGGAAAGTTCTCACAACATATCCTGTCCATATTTGGGATTAGGTACTAGTTGCCTAATAAAATGTATATTACATATAAAATTGCATTGTATTTGAAGTTATGCATGAACTTCTCTCTTGGGTTGTGTAAGGCCCGCTTATTCTTCTTCACCTGTGTACTTATTCTTCTGTGTGATATACACCATTGGAATTACTCCACGTTTACATCATTGTAACTGAGGGCAGAACTTGGATCACCATTTTAATAAGGACAAACTTTAAAGGATTAGCATTCAGTTATTGTTTAGATAAGCACCCAAAGGTTTGGGGGAGCAATTCCTCAGCTAGTACAAATCATCTTAGCTCTAATGATTTCATCTTTCTCTGTAAATTCATCTAGAAGAAACCCAAAGGTACAAAGTCTACAGAATTCTGAAAGTCTCACAAAAATAGACATTTGCAAGATATTCCAAACACTTACGTTTCTACTCTCAGATGCAAGAATGGTCTTTCTTGAAGTTCTTCTGCATTTTCACTTCCAATTGATAAAATAATTCCTAAGAATATTTCCGACCTTAGGAAAGGTCCACTTTAGTTCTAGGAAGACTTGAACATTTCTAAAATTAAAGGAATTGCTTGTCTCATAAGGGAGTCCATGGTCACTTGACTTTTATATCTTCCTCATTGCTGAAAAGACTGAGGAAAATCATATTAATTTAAGTTTACAGCATTAAAGTTCCCTAGGGTTTTAGCATGATCTTATTTTTAACTGTGTCCAATACACTATTCCCAGTGCATGCAAGTTAGAGATTTGCATACATGTAAACCTATGTACACAAGAGTTCCCAATTTGCGCACACAGAGCATTTTACCCAACTGTCAAATATGCACAGTTTAGAAAACTTAAGTCTGCATGTAAAATTGCTATCAATAGTCTTGGTACAACAGCTATTTTTGACTAGAGCTCCTTGCTCTGAATACAGCACTTACTATAAGCTTTTTCTTGAAGAACTTAGGAAAGACGTTTGCAGCAATGAAAGAATGAAAGCTTGTCTGTTACTATTTATATAATAGCCATTATTCTTGTGTATAAAATAAGCCACTCATGCATTATAATGCAGAAGACAAAAATTGTGCATGGTATGCGTAAAATCCATGATCACTGTATATCAAAACAAAGCACTCGTGTTATAAGCAGAAATGCAATAGTATCATATGAGTGGATTTCTCTTACCCTCAGGCCGATGCACTTTTTTTATACTTAATGCTAATCAGGGATAAATAAATCCTTGGTGCAGCTCCATTCACTTCAATGTATTTTAGGCCACCTTTTAATGCAATTTAGCAAGTGGGATTAAGAAGATGGCACTAGCGCCATATGGCCAGCGGACTTGCTGAAGACCACCAGCTAGTTCTCCAGATCACTGGTACCCCTTGGAGTATAATATGGGGATTGCTGCACTAGAAGAAAAAAAGGTTAGAAATACACAACATCTTGAAGGAGCCATTTTAAAATTATTCAGAAATGAATCAGATTTCCTTGCAAATTGTCCAGTAAAATAATGCTGTAAGTTCATATCAAATAAAAATTCAAAAAATGTAAAGAGATAATATTAATAAGTAACAAACAAATATAATTTCTGCTTTCAGCACAAGTCAACACAAATTTAACTATGGAGCCACTACACCACTACCTGACATACGAAATATATGGCTACATTTTATGGTTAATTATTATGACCCATCTCATCACCTATTATCTGTCCAAGAGGGTCTTACAATCTAAGGACTTGGTGCTGCTAAGTGCTTGAGTGGGAGTTGAACTCTTCACAAGAACTCTTCAGAGAAAAGCCAGACAAAATGGATCAGACTCTTAAGCCCTGATCCAACAAAGAATTTAAGCATATGTTCAACTGTAAGTATGACTTACATTAACTTCATTGGCTCTACTTCAGGTGTTTAAAGTTAAGTATGAGTATGTATCGAAGTACCTTGGTGAATCAAGCCCATAATGCAGACAAGACATGCCCATAATGTACTGGGTGATCAAACAATGGTCAAATCTCAAAACAGAAGATTGTGTGTGAGAGATTTGATTTCTCAGATTGGAATATCAAAGCAGTAGATACTGTTCTGAATACCAGAATTCCTGAGTCAACCTCAGATTCTCAGAGATCAAGACAGTCAGAGATAGATAATTATAACTCAGGCATCTTTTAACTTCTCCTCCTTTTAGGATTGTACTTACTCAAAGGGAATGGCACCCACTTACACTAGGACTGAACTAGAACCAATATCTTAGACCTCATGAATTAATGTAATGAATAGATAATGCTGAACAACAATAGATCTCTAGCCTACATTTTCTTTCAAACTGTGTTTGAGTCCCTGGTTTGTAGTTTTTATTAATGCTTCTTTATCTTTTGGGATTATATCATCTTCATCTCAGCAACACACACTCTCTGCTCCTTACACAAAACATTCTTCCACTCACATGTCAGGATATTTTTAAAACGATCTTTTAGGGATTTTTTTCTGCCGCTCATCTGAGTGGCTTCCATATAAGTCAACAGCAATAGTGTCGACCCTTCAGGATTTCATGGAGTCTGGCACTCCTGCCCTTTAGGGGTAAACAGGTTTCGTGAGGTAGGGTATTTGGTTTTGATAAAAAAATCAGTCCTTCACTCAAATAATCTTCCTTTCTGTTCCCTGGACCATAAAAGCAGATAGTCCCAATATAGTTCTGATCTCTTCAGCCCCTCCCCTTCCTGGATAAATTCTTGTCTGGTTAAATTTGAACAGAACACTCTAACTGGCCTTGTCAGAGCTTATAATGACCAAGGGCTGCATGCTGACAGTGGTGGATTTTCCCTGTGTATTCTACTTCAGCTAATTCAGAAAGTCACGGGCCAACTGTCCTTACTCAGAGTGAGTGAGTTCTGCTTGACACGGCAAGAGTCCCTGTAATTTCAATAGGCTTTGGATCAGGCAGTAATTGTGTATTAATCTTGTGTTACATGTCAAATTACAATGTATTTTTAAGGCTATTATTCACCAGCCTTGTTCTTGCTTACCCTATGGATTCATTCGCAAATTTATGCTCTCAAAAATTCCCTGAGGGCCCAGCATTTCTGAGTGCATTTGCTTTCAAATTGCAATCGTTTGGGGAAAAAAATCAATTCCATGGATGGTATTTTTCATGTTTAAATCACATTAACGTGAGGGACATCTATCCTGTGCCTTTCATTTTGTAAACCAAGCTGAAAGCTTTCCTGTTTTCTTTAAGTTTTTAGTAACTACAGTGAATTTTATTTTATGATACACTGATGATATTATGCTTTCTTCTGAAGCACCCAGGGATGCTTAAGGGCTGAACAAATAGCATGCATAAATTAAAACTAAAACCCCAGATGCAAAAATTCTCATGAGCTTTTGGTGCCTGGAGAAAGAATCAAAATCTGGATCCTGATCTAAATTGCACAGCTGGTCCCTCTTCCCATGATCCAGAACCAAAAGGCTGGATGCGAAAACTCACCTATCCAGACGCTGGGGGAAGAATGGAGTCCAATTCAGATCCAAACTGTGCAGTTTGGATGCTTCTTTGGGTATTTATGCTGCAGTGCAATGGAAAAAGGTGACAGGCAATCCAACATCATAAAACATGCCAGTTACTAGTACTATATATCCATATCATCCAGCTGTCCTGTTGATCTCAAAGTTCATGGCATGCAAACACTAACTGCCTGGGACTAGGGAGAAATTTCCCCTATGGGCAGGTTATTGTCCACTAACTGGTATTTTGTACCATATTCTGAAGCTTCTGGAGTTGCTCCGTCTTCTGGACTAGATGGACCACTGGTCTGATCCTGTATTATTATTCCTATAGTCCTTTGTTCCTACAGTTTAATCTGGCATATGGCCACATTTTGCTTTCAATTACTCCAAATTTATTACTGTAACTCAATTGACTTCAGATTTATGCCAGCATACATGAGAGAATTGTTAGGCTCCAAAGTAGGGCCAGCAGAGTGGCACCTTTTGGGTTCTTCATTCTGAATGTGCTATTTTGCCAAGGAAACATGTTGCACTAACGAGATATAAATACCTACACTGAGAATGACCCCCAAAATGACATTGGGGGCATCCATGTTTATTGTTTCTCAATTATTTCCATATCAAATGTGCGCAGTTTACAAGTAGGTTTGGTTTTGTTCCCAAACTGCCAGTCCTGCAAACTCAACCTGTGCTCTGAGAGTCCAAAGGAGTTCTTTATTTTTGGTGTATCACGTTAATAATCAAAGTTCTCTTTTGATAGTCATATTAATCCTTCAGTGACACTAATGCAATCCCATTTGTCTCATTGGGGTTGCACAGGTGGTGGCTGACTGGAGTGTGAGTGCTTCAGAAGCTTTATGTTAGGCACATGCTTAAGTATCTTGCTGAATTGAGGTCTTCAGCAGTTTTCCTGATAATGCAGAAGAAGGAATAGAATCCATCTCCCTCTTCCTTAGAAATATTTGCTCAAAGGATATGTCTAAGTGAAGCTGGAGGTGCAATTTCCAGCTCAAGGTGACATTCCTGTGCTAGCTCTGATCGAGCTAGTGGACTAAAAATAGAAATGAAGCCATGGCATTGCAAATAGTGGCCTGGGCTTGCCACCTCAAGTACATACTTAAGGTTTCAGACAGTAGCCAATTCTGCTGTTTGTGTTGCCACTGCTACACTGCCTACTTTTAGCAGGCTAGCTTAATTACAGATACCTGAGCTGGAAATTATAGCACTGGCTCCAGTGTAAGCATACGGTAAGTACCAACAGCAGTGGAAAGAGAAAAAGTGCAATTTTGTCATTGAGGATTCAGGGAAGCAATGCAAAGTAAAGGTTGTAGCAATGTATTAGTGAAATCGAACCCTATACTCCTAGCCTGGTTAAGATTAAAGCATTAGGGCCCCAGTTCCTGGATCCAAGTTATGTTACAATCTGAATTTTCCCTTTTTTTTTTTTTTTTTAAATCTTTATGGTTGTGAAGAGAAACTTGAAAAAATTAACAGAGTATAAGAGATGCAATGCTGTCTGCCTGCATCTTCAGACACTCTAAAAACAAAAGCTCTTAGAGATGTGAACTAACGCGTGCAATGGGGTGTTATCTCAAGACCCACTGTTGTAGGTGGCCCTGCCTACATCACCTCAGCAGAAGATGCTGCATGTGGCAAAAGAGTGAAGTTGGCCACTCCAACCACTCAAGCAGGTACTCTGGCTGCTGGGATGTACGTATTAGGAGCCCACCTATAACCACTCCTTCCTCTCCAGCGGGGGGATAAAGGAGAAATATGCTGCCATCTCTGGTGCTCTGGAGGGGAACCCCCTGCCATCACCACTCCAAGTGAGGGGCAGAACTATAGTGTGGGGATAGGGCCACAAAGGTCTCAGTGCCAGGATGTGTTTAGAGCCCTGGACTGTCTTAATCTGGCCCTGCTCCAAGCCCATTTGTGTCCAAAGAGCAGAACATGAAAGCATTGGGTGGCTGCCAGAAGAGAGACTCTATAAAATACATAAGCCAGATCGATAAAATGGCTTTCCTGTGGATAAATCTCTAAGGTCCTTTTAAGGCTGTTTAGGAGCCAAAGGTCTGGTAAAGAGACCATTCCCCTCTCCCCATCCCCTGATTAATTCCATGCTATTGGCTTGGTGACTCTTTCAATATAACCATTCCCGCAGTCCCTAAAGTGCTGTGTCTGGAACAGAGGAGGATATTTGAACTTGTGATCCTGTATACTATTTATTTGGTCTTGTTTTGCTGAAGACTTTAAAGAAAGAACAGTTTAATAAAGCTGTAGATTCCAGCATCACACTGAATCTGTAGCAAACAGATGGGCACTTGATTGACATAACCAATGTTTTGTGGATCAGTGGTCCAATAATTCGCTGTGTATAGGTAACAGGACATTGGGTGACTGAGTAGATTTCTGTCAAATGATTGTGTTGCATCCAAAATGAACAAATCAGAAAACATGCAACTCATTCTGTTCATCGGTATGGAAAGAATCCCACTCCAAACAGCTGATCCAGGAGCTGCAGCAGTAATCCTGCTTTTTTGCTATCTAAACGATAGTGCCAAAGAAATGAGGTACAATTTCAGTTAAGCTTTGGACGTAATTACATCCTTGACACAAGACTTTCCTTTTCAGAGATAAATGATCGCAGATACTAATTTAGGTGACTATATTATTCCAGTCTTATGCTTCAGTCAAAACCATATCTCCCTCATATGAAAAAGGTTAAAAATAAATGAGTTGATTTCTTCTAACGTTGAACAAGGAACTATATTAGCAGATAGGAAATAGCTAGCCTGCCTTTCCCACAGCTTCACTGCAGATCTTTGGACCAAGAAACTTTCAGAATTCTTCTTTCAACTGGTCTCCTTTTTCTTGACAATTAAAGAAACAGTAGACATTATCAAATTTCCTTCACCTGCCCTCATCCTTCCCCCCACCAACACCTACCCACTCACTTTCCTTTACAAACAAGCTTAACACAGTAATAGAAAACAGTAGGCCAAATTCTTATATTACATTGAAGGCCCCTTTACGCCACTGTGGCAGACCTTAGTGTAAATAAGAATTCAGGCTAATATCTCCAGAGGAGTCGGCAACTTCACTATTCATCCACATCTGGTCAACTGCTGGCTGTGAGGGAGTTTTTGTCCAGGTGATTCAATTAGATGATCAAATCACAAAGACATAGGCTCTTTTTCCACAGGTTTAGGGCTTCTCAACATTGAGTCATGAATATCATGGCTCCTTGTGGTCTAGTCTTGCCGAACTGCTATCTCCTTAAAACTTTCTTTACAAATCAGTCACCTCTTTACCTGAATTGTAAATTTAAACAACAGCATTGCAAATCTTGAGGTTAGTTAATGCTGTCAACGAATACTATTTGTGAGTACAGATTTCAGGAAACCCAGATCTCAGGAAACCCACCATTCCTGAGATTTCCCTGATTCCTTTGATTTGACACTCAACCGGCCGCAAAAAAGATGTCTACCCTGTATATGCTTCTAATGGTTGAGCAGACCTCATCCCTCCTTTTTTTTCCCCCCCCTCGTCATACTTGCCACATTTCTGCCTAGGGAACACTATATTCTGCTGAGTCATTTTTAATGGTGCTTAACTTTTTATCATGGGAATTTAATCTTTGCTACTTTTAGCACTGTGCTAGTGTATTTCCAATACTTTCTTGCTGGGTGGCTTGCATTTTCCATAACTCAGAATGCCATGCCATTTGCAATGCTTGTTCCAGTTGTCTAAGACATTAACTGTGGCAATTATGAATGTTTCTTGTTTAAATCCTAGCTACTGGATGATCGGGAGGCAACATGTGTGCTGTTTGTGGTGTGGTTTGGGACAGTCAACTCCCTGGGCAGGAAGCTCTCTTTGCTACCCTACTCCTTGGGCAGTTGGTAATAGGAAACTGTAAACTGATGACTTAGGCAAGTGGTGTGGGGGCAGAGGCTTTTGGGGAGAGTTGTGCTGATTTGTGCAGGGAGCAAATGAGGCGTGTGTACTGAGGTGAGGGTCTGTGTGTGTGTGTGTGTGTGTGTGTGTGTGAGGTTATTGTGTAGGTTGTTTTGAAGAACAATGGCAAGTAGACCAGCTTCTCCAAGATCTGTGTAATCTCCCTCATACATCCAATGAAACCACTGATTGCAAATTAGAGGAGGGTGGTGTTTGGTTGAGTTACCTCTGATCTCACAATGATCTAGGACTCTTGGCCTGGGATAGATACATGAGTTACTATATGACTTACTAGACCACAGTTGTCTAATTTGTAAAGTCAAATGGCTGAGAACTTAAAAATTGGAGGGTAACCAACTGTGAATCCCAGCAATAATTGAACCTAGTGATATTCTGAACAAAAAGAGCTCTCATCCATTCTTGTAGCTGTTCCTATTGTGTCACACTTACTTGGAACTAGATTTCAGAGTGACACACAGATAGATGACAATCCTGGAATTGTATATAGATTACAGTCCTGTACAGTCATACAGATTGCATGAATTAACAAGCCAACTTGCATTTTGCTACTGTGTTTAGCTTCCTGGTGATTTGTGATCTGGGGATGTGTTTCAGACAGGTGTACCATTCTATTGGCTTAAACAAAGTCTGGTGAAGGTTTCAACTTTGGTGGTTTGTCTCCATCTTAATTATGATGGTTCAAAGTGAGTCAACTTCTGACACTTCATGTGACAATGACAAAGCATCAGAGTCATTTTCTTCTAAAACTGAAGAAACTTTTAGAATGAAGGGAACTCTATTATCCTTAAAACTATCGTTTCACTGCTATGCTTTTGCTTACAACTTTTCTGCAGGAAGCCTGCTGCTAGATATTTAAAGAAACGCACATCACTACAATCATCATCATGAAATTTCAGGTACACTCATTGTTGTGGTTTTAATCCTTGCTCACTAACCGACTTTAATAGCAAAGAAGCAGCAGAAGACAACAAACTTTCTGATCCACTGATCAGATTAGGGGGAAAAAAACTAGAACTATTATAGGAAGCTGGTGTTATATCTATAAACTTGCTCTTTATCGCAAGCCCAGACATGACTATTAAGTGTTCTGATGAGGAATAGGCCAAAATTAAGCATTACAAATAAAGGCTACTGACCCAGTCAGAAATAAACAGCATCCATGAGCACAGAAGCCAATTAAAACAGAGGTCAGCCTGAACAGCACTGTTCCACAGTCTTGTTCTGAATATACTTTATTTTAAGTGGGTAAGGGAAGCTTAAGCAGAGATGCTTTTTTTTCCCTCCTGGGCAGAGGGGAGGAGGGAAGAGAAAAGTGATGAAGGGTCATCAACAATGGAAACATGATCTTCAAGTAATTTTTGTTTTGTTTTATTAGCTGAATGAGACAAAAGCACCAGTGCTTTGTTTGTTATAACTTTTTCAGAGTGCCAGGTGGAGCTGAATCCGACACACATACAAATGTCAGACCAGTTCTCTCTTGCTCATGCTAGGACTGCATGCCCACACAAGAGCCAGGGAGGAGAAACAACCCCACTTACACCTTTGAGTGGACTACCTCAACCTCTGGTGAAGACGCGTAGGAATAAGTGGCCCTACTTGTCCCTTGCTGGAACAGGTGGTCAGAGAGCGGGCAAGGAGAGCATCGTTTTTTGCTCCAAGCTACTACTACCCCTCCAAAGCAGGAGGAAGTTAGGGCGAAATTGCATCTCCAAGGAGTGTCTGAGTCATAATACTTCCCAGGACTACTCCTGAGATAGTGCAACATGTTCAACCCCTCTTTTTCGGGGCTGTGCTGAAAGCCACAATCTAGACTTCAATGGAGTAGTCTCACTTTGATCAGTGGGCCTGGGGCAAGGTTCTACTGAATGTGGCTATGTCTACACTACCAGCTAAAGGTGTGATTTCCCCTTGTGGTGGATATACACTCATGCTAGCTTGAGGACAGCTAGCACGAGTTTAAACAGCAGCTTTGCCCCTGTACCAGGGGAAACCCCAGCAAAGGCATGGCTGAGCTGTGGTGATACATAGCCATTTTCAGGAGGGTCTGCAGGGCTCCGCTGTCCTTCTGCTGCTGCTGTCATGCTATCACAGCTATGCTGCTATTTATACTTCACTAGCTCTCATCAGACAAGCATGGCTATGTGTAGACGAACAGGGGATACACTACCTTAGTTTATACTGAAGACACAACCCCGATGCAAGGGAAAATCTGGCCTCTTATATGTAGGAAATCCCTCACCAACTTCTGTGAAAAGTATAGTCACTGGTCTATTGCCTGCAATGAAATCAAATGAGAGTCACACCTAACTAACTAATTAGCATCTGGCCCAGTAAGTGTCATGTGGGTGAGTTAAGCTTGAAGCAAGAAACATTTTTTTAATGTCCTCCTTTATGTGTATATATGTTAGTGCCTGAATGCTACATGACTGCAGGTTCTTCTTCAATGTATATGGAATATTAATTGGGTAAAGTGATTCAAAAGAGTGGGAATGTGTTGTATGATGAAGCCCCTTGATCTGATAGGGACTGATGCTAACTCTAAGTTCTGAGGTACTTTATTCTTAACTTGTGCATGGTTAGTATCTGTGAATGTGGACTCCAGGAGAAAGGCCATGACAGCAAAGCAAACTGCAGTAGAATAGGATACATGTGCAGATCTTTAATGAGGATGTATTGTGCCTACACAAATTCAAGAGCCCTCATTTGGATTAAGTTGTATTCATGTATTTACCTGGACCTATTGAAAGTCAACACAGAATAAATATATCCACCAGAAACTCAGTAAGTGCATCTTTTTAGATTTCCCATAACCGTCTATTTGCATTTTGAGAAACTAGCCTCCCATCCTGAGTTCTGTAATATGGACTTTCTTGTGTAATTCAGAAGAGATGATTCATATAGAGAATTTTCATAATACAAACTTGTGACTAGCACCATTAATCAAGTTTTTTCTGAATCCATATTATACTCTATTTGTTTAAACACTAATAATTTTTCTATCACTTTAAGGTAATCAGGGGTTGATATTCACCTAGTAACTTATTATACATGTGTTTCATGCATTTTCTATAGAATCATATGCAAAAAAATCAGATTGATAATAATCTAAACTAAATTAGAGATAGTTTCAGTTACCAGGTATGTTTCTGGAATTTTTATTCTATTAGTATATTGTTACATATTGGACTGCAGAACTTTATACAGAAAATATATCATTCAAACAATGACACTGTTTTTCTTCAGAGGCTTTCCCCACTGCAGCTCCTGACACTTGGAACAAACCTTCCGGTATTTTTCAGCCACATTGACACTCACTCTCTGCCTTCAAATCTCATATGACAATATATCTTTTCTCTAGTCTTTATTTCTTTCCCTCTTGTGTTCCTATTTGTTATTTTAAGTCAATAACTTGTCTAACTCTGTAAAACATCTGGCAATGTGTTTCACAAGATACAATATAAAAAGTCTTATCTCAATTTATCATTATGTCTTTCAAATTTTATCTGAGCAGAGCCCCATCTTGCCCAGATTGCAGATGTCAACATTAATTCATTAACATGGATTATCTGGTTACTTAACAAAAATTCCAGAGATTTCCTTCAAGCAATTAGGGCTTGCTTCTGTGAGATACCAATTAGAGCTGGTTGAAACTTTTCCATCAATTTTTTCCCCAAAATATCTGCTTACCCTGGAATCTTTAGAGGAACTGAACACCCTGAAATTATGGATGAAAACTAAAATCTTTCAACTCCAAAATGTTGCCAGGGTGCCTCTCCTGGCAGCTGTTGCTTAAGTCCATCATGCTCCATTCTCATCTCTAGGGTTGACTTCCCAGTCAGACTTTATCTCCCATGATGCACTACAGCCATGCAACTTCTGAGATACATTGTCTCTCCAAATGAAGATGGGACCATGGTGCATCATGGGATATTTAATTGGCTTCTAGCTGCTGCTGTTTCTCTGCCACCATTGCTTGCTGCTCCTGCAATGTTATGTTCTGAGGTTCTGCCACTTAAGTGAGCTCCTAGTGATTGCAGCAGGTAGTGGGGAACCTTACAGTCAGTACAATCTCCGTGTTGTCTTTCACTGTCCCCAGACAAGGTCTTAGGTTTAACCCCTTGACCTGTTCAGCAGTAATGCCACCAACCAAAACCAAGGGCTTTCAACTGATTTTAACGAGCTCTGTCATTAAATACTGGAGAGTAGCAGGTGAAATGGTGTCTAGGACTCTGTAGGCAGAGACCACACCCCCAGGTAGGAACACCTCTTTTCACTGGGATTTGGCACTGCTAACCCCCTGTTTAGCAGGTGTGGTTCAGTTGAGAGTGACCCCTAGCTCAGGGTATGCTACGTAAGCACAGTTCTGCTTTCCTTTACTTGTACAATAAAGATAACAACATTTCATTACTCCTACATTCAAATAATAGAGTGATTTGTAACTCAAAACGAGCCAAAATAGATCATTTTGGCAAAGCAACTCCATCTACTGTGCTTCTTGGCAGAGTGGGCATGTCTATGCAAATATGGTCTTCTCCTGAAGTCTTTCCCCCCCCCCAGCTCATCACTAGATGCCAGGGGAGAGCTCATTCAGATCCTGCTTACATTATGATTAAACTGACCTACCGAGAAAAGTGGGTCTGTTCACTCTTTAGGTAGTAAATCAAACTTATACTGAAGTGAAATCGGCTCAGACAAAGGGCAGGGATGCTGTCCAACAACAACAATAATTGTACAGGTTTTTGTTCGTTATGTTTTCATACTCACTATCTGGTTCTGTATTGGATTTGGATAGTCACTGTTCCGTTATGATATTATGCTGATGGCCAAACACTGTACATTTTCATTTGTAATGCACACATGCAAATCTCTCTGGCTCCAGTACTCAAAATTTTTCCAACTATACATCTAAGATTTTGCTACTTGTTGGTGGAAAATATTTGGTGAAACAAAGGAAAATTCTTATTTGCTCTGGATTCCTTTTAAAAAGTGGACTTTGTCACAGGTTTCATTAAAATTATTTTTCCACAGCCCTATCATAAGTAACTTTTATTGAGGCAGTAGGCACTAACAGTGACTATTAGAAACTGAGGTGTAGCAACCATTTGCAGAAATATAATAGCGTTCTATAGTCATCACTCCTTGCAATGTCCTTTAAGTCTAAGGCAGAACTGCGGTCCCTGTGTTCCAGCCAACAAATGGACTTCTCCCTCCTGACTTGACCCAGAGCCACATGATGCCCCCAAAGGGACCAACAGGAGGCAAGGCCATGATTCCGCACTTCCTATGCACAAGCTGGCCAGCTGCATTGGGCCAGTGAGCTGCATCTCAAGAGATGTAGAATGGACAGACAAGAGGCTGGATTTTTCCCAATGTCCCTCATTGGCGTGTTTGGCTCCATGCTGCTATTTACCATGGGCTGTCCCTATAAGACACAGTCAAAACCCTACAAAATGTCAGGAGAGCACCATCCATTCTACAGCACCTGTAAATCAATATAAAGGATAATCGAGAATTATATTATAGAGTGAAATGCTATAACTTGGCTTACAGTTATATAGGGGGGAATATCATTTTCTATTCAGTCCTAAATCATTTTTTCAAAGGGGACCAATTCAGGAATTTTTTTCTTGGATACTGTTACCAAGCAAGTGCACTAATAATAAGAAAATTTGATAATACCAAAGAGAATAATTAAGGTATGAGTCGCAGTACAGATAATTTTAGAGAGAAACCATCAGCTGATATGTAGAAACTATCCAAGGATGCTAAAAAGTAGTTTTAAAGTATTTTACCTGTCTGAGTCAGCCTTCTGTACCTCTACAGTTCCATTTTCTAATTTTAAAAAAATATTCCTTTCCACAGCTACTGTATGAAAGAAAACTGACTATAAACAAATTTTGCAAACAAACAAATTGGGGGGGGAGTCTGTATTATTTTAATTATATGAGTTTTAGCAGTTAACGATAGTACATACAGGTTCTCAGTCAGAAGCACAATTTTAAAATCAAGTGTCGTTTTCATTTATGGTAGCCATTTTGAAAGACTGTGCATTGTAGAGCTGTTAAAATCCACCACATCTTGAAGTTATTGCTCCTGTACTCAGTCTTCCTAAGATAAGGCTGTTTGGGTTATAGTTAGTTAGTTAGTTAATGATCTTCTTAACCAGCTCCTTTTCTGAAACTCCTTCCCAGCATCCTAAATCACATATTAATCACATATTAATGTTAAAGAAAGCAACAATTTTTTTAGACGTAAATATAATGGAAAGTCCCAGAAGTCCTAAGTTAAATTTGAATATGAGTCCTGTCATGATTTAGTTACAGCAGCACCACCTATTGGTAAATTCCCTACAAAATACTTTCTATCACCTGAAAGTATCAGCTGAAATAGTTAAGGAAGGCTAACACCTTGTGAAAATAGCAAGTAGCAAAATTTGCTATACAAGCATCCTATTAAAGATCAGAATAAAGCAGCCAAAGGAAATTACTGACAACAGGAGAAAGATAATGCTGAATTTGATGGATGAACAATTCTACATAATACCGACAAGAATACTATACACGCATATTATTTAAGTTCTTATACTATAGCACACTAGCGGTATCTACATTGCTCTGAATCCCATTGTAACAAACAATGTGACTTTTGTAACAGATGCATATCAGGTGACTGTGGCCACAAAATCAAGTTCTCACTTACCAGCCTTCCTATGCATCATACCTTTTATTTTAAAGTAGAAACAAGTTGGAAACACTTCTCAGAGTTATAAAATATTTATGGCCTAGATCTTTAGCTATGGTAAATCCACTCTGCAAGCTAATAATAGACCACAAGCCACTTGTACCACTAATAAATAGCAAGGACCTAGGCAAAATTTTGCTTGATATTTCCCTTGTATTTGTTGACCTATTACAGAATGTGCCCCTGGGAAGTTCATAACAGTGGACTGACTCTATTGGTACCCAGATTCTCCAGAAGGGTGGGGCTGGTTTGAGTGGCCTGCCAGCTTCCTCAGAAAAAGGAGAACTGGTTAAATAGCCACTAGTGATGATATGTTATTGCTAGCTGTATCCAGGTTTATAAGATATGGTTAGCCAGTCACTTACCAAAGGTCTCGCATTCAATCCAGAACTTCTATACAGTGTAAGAGGGGAATTATCTAGGGGTGCACATCTGATTAACTATGGTAATTTTGTTGTAGCCCCACAAGTCAAAGAAGCTGTCATCCCCTCATTATTCTCTGATAGACTTTGGAAAAAAGCTAGATGTGTGAAAAAAAGCCATTGACATATTCTCTCTAGAGTTGTAGAAATTCTACTCCTCCCTAAGACCTGAATATCAAGTCAGGAAAATTGACTGCTGCCGAATCACCAGGTAAGTGTAGACCAGGCCAAAATGACTAAAGCAGACCAGGTCTAATTAGAAGCTAGAGGCCAAGAACTGTCCTGACTGGGAGCCAACCAAAAAAAGCCAGATCAGGGGCAGTAGAGAGCCCTCAAAAGACCACATCAAGGACTGGTGACAAATGCTTATGGCTAAATTCTGGCTTAAAACCCATTTCTTTCATAGGGCCTAATCCTACTTCTATTGATGTCAATGGGAACATTTTCATTAGCTTCAATAGGATATGGATGATATTCATATATAGCAAGGCATATCCTGGATACTGATATAAGTAAAAGAAGAAATGATAATGTTCTGTACAGCATGTGGAGCTTTTAGTTTAAAAGACATTTATAATTCTATAGTCTATTGATTATGGTGAAGGAAACTATTTAGGAAGAACTGTACAGTAAATATAGCTTTCTATTATGTATATTTGATATAAATTCCAGTTTTAATTTAAAATTCAAGTCAACATCCTACTCTGACACACAACATGGCTTTTTCCATTTGTATAATGTGCCTTAGACCTTAAACTTACATTTCTATTCAGCTGTACACTGATCTCCATGTAGAAGTAATAAGTTATTTGGCAACAAACAGTTTCAAATTACTGCATTTGAGTTTGATTTTGGTCAGAAGGAATTTTTCAAATCAATTCAAAAGTGAGAGATCAGGGATGATAGGGGACATGCATGTGCACTATTTTACAAATACAGATGCCAGGATTCACTACGTTGGGAATCAGGGGGAAGATGAGCCTATGGTTCTAGCACAGGGTTGGGTTTCAGGACATTGGAGTTCTGGACCCCACTCTGTTGTATATTTCTCATATGTCCATAGGCAAAACACTCATGCCATTTTCCATCTCTATGCATCTGTTTCCTATCTGAAATAGTCCTAAATATTGATGCAAAAAGTAGCTAATTTATGTATATGATAGATTGTTACAGATTTCCCTTTACTGAATTTGAGAGAACTATTTTCATACATATGGTGCTTTGAGAATAATAGCTTATGTTTGTTTCAGTTGCTCAATATACACAAACTAAGGAAATTCCTAGGAAATTTCCACTTTGTCAACATGACAGACCCTCAGCTCTCAAGGATGATTGTCTCCTTGATCATAAAACTATATTTATTGCAGCCATGTGTGTTTACACAGAATCTGGAATGCAGCTTTATTTTACATTCTATTTTAACTTTTACACTATTCTGGAATATGTATGTAAACATTAATTGTTTTAATCTATGCTTCTTATAGAATAGCTGAAAGGAGACTTAAGTTGCAAATTGTAAGTGACCTGCAAATGGTTGGGTGTAAATCTAGGAACCATTTGGTCAAAAAGGCAAACCACAACACAAAGAACAAGACACATTCTTTTATTTAAGATGGTATTCTAGTATAGAGAAATTTTCTTATCTCCATATTGTAAAATATCATGTAAAAGAATGTAAGAAGGCTCTCTACTCAGGACCACAAGACAATAATGCTTAGGTATGTGCTAGAGCTATAAAATAAGTCATAAAAGTGGTCTTTTTTTTTTTAACCCCTCCACTTTGCAAAGCAGAAAGCCTTTAGTTTAAATCCATGCAAAGGAGTCTAGAAATATAGTTATTGAAAATGATTGTTTTAAACACTTTAAGGTCTTTGTTCTTAATGCTTCTAGAAGAACATTTATGGTTGGGAAATATTTTATGGAAGATATTTGTTACTTCTAATTCATGTTTGCACTTAAAGGTGAGAATTTATCATTCAAATGCTTAAGTTGCTATACATTTGAGGTTTTTTTAAATATACATTTGCAAATATTTTGTATCTAAATGCATTCATTTATATGGTTGTCTGATACCATTGTTATTTGAACAATCAGATGTTTTAAGTACAAATATAACACGGTCACTTTATGCTATCATTGGTTTCTAATGTAAGAAGCTATCTGAACATAAAATATTGACATTAATTGGAAAATTAGTTAGTTATATGACAATGCTCAAGCAACATCTTACCAAACTCTAAAAGATAAGAAACACCTCTCCAAGGATTGGTAAGAAGGAAAGGCAATAACTTTGACTATTTATGGTTAAAGACTAAGAATTCTTAAAATTTAAGAAGACTTTTTTGAGAGCTGAAGAAAATAGGAGTGTTTGGATCATTTGAAACAGAATTTCAATTCCTATTAAACCTTAATGTAATCTATTTAGGAACAACTGTAGGGATCTCAGAAAATAGACCAAATAAGAGAAGATTAAATCCAACTCTAAAGATGTTCTGAGAGTTTCTAGCCACAAGGACAAAAGCAATTACAACCCTGCTGCATATGCATTAGGGGGATTACATATTCATCAGCTGAATTAACTAAGAAGACTATCCTACAAATGCATTAAGGCAATAAAGGTGACAGTGGCTGATATCTGAATCCAGCCAAACCCTGAAAGACCCGTCTTCCACCTTCAGCAAGATTATAGATAGAAAAGAGTATAAATCTCTCTGAATTAAGCAAGGAAGGCAGACAGCTAAGAACAAAGAAGCCACACCACTGCATCAAAAAGCAGCAACCTCATATCCCACATTTTAGTCATTTCTATTAATCAAAGTGTCGTTTTAGGGAGTTAGTTCTTTTAGGTATCTTGGTACCTTCTGCACCTGTTACATAATTTGCATTTAGTAATATTTTGGCAATGTGTATACTGCAGTATCAGCACTTCCCTGTGCCAACTTCAGCTAACTTGGGTTTTTCCACTTATACTCCTGTTCTCTTGGGTTTTTCCAGTTAGGCCTTAGCCTGTTTTACACGCCTTATGCTCATTTCTTACTACAGCTGCTTTTCCTGTTAAACACCAAATTTTTCAGACTGTATTCCTGGAGGGGAGCCATCTTTGGTAAACAGAAATAGTGGAATTGTATTTGAATACAAGATTTTTAATATTCATTAATTTGCCTGCTCCATCATAAACAAAACACGATTCACCAATCTTTAACTGGAATTCCTTTGCCTGTTGATAAACTGTCTTCTTTATCTTCAACACATTGAAACAGGACTTGCAACTAATTTGGGTAATGATGCACTTTGGTCTTCTTCCCTAGAGAAGAATGTCCTCACCAGCACAGACCCACTCTCACAGATGTAATCTGCTGAAAGCTCTCCACAGAGATATACAGAAGAGGTTATAACTAAGGTAATTTATGTTCCTTTCTTATTTTCCATTTAATTTTTCATTTGTTTTCCTTAATAAGGAAAAGTAGTCAACAATTGTGATTGTTTTGTTTGTTTTAATCATGGTGTTCCCTAAGGCATGTTAAGATGACCCATGTGTCTAAAATAGCGGGAATCATATCCCTGAATTGGCATTGAGATGCAATTATGAAGATTTGGCTTGCCATTTTTGTTTTTATAGACTACATATTTTTAGTAGCTCTTGTGATAAAATTACTTGGCACTCAATTTTGAACACCTCTTTATACAGGTGCCATGTGCTAACTTCCCTCATAGAGGGGTTTGTGTTTTAAGATATTAAGATTTGTAAAGTGCTTTCAGATCCATGAATTTAGGATCTCATTATGAAGTCACCTTAATTTATCTTCTCTCTCTCTGGGAAAAATGACAGATTAATAAAGTGTCAAATAATCTCTCCATTAAAAAAAAAAGATGGTAGGGCTGAATGCTAAATAAAAGATAATAAAATAATAGACTACATGGATTTGTCAAGAACAAATCATACAGAACCAACCTAATTTCCTTCTTGGACAGAGTGACTCACCAAGTGGAAAGGAAGAACCAGTAGATTCGTTATACCTTGATTTTATTAATTTTTTTTATATTAGTTCCATGTAATATTCACTAAAACAAACTAAAGAAAGGCAGTCTAGATTAAATTACTATAAAATGGGTTCATACATGGTTAAGAGACCATACTGAAAAAATAGTTAATTGTTTGCTATCAAAGTAGGAGAACATTTCTATTGAATTCCCACAAGGGTCGCTCCTGGGTCCAGTAATATCCAATATTTTCATTAAAGACTTGGATAACGAATTGGAGAGAGAGCTTATAAAATGTGCAGATGACACCGAGCTCGGAATGGATGCTAGCACTTTAGGGACAGGGTTTGAATTCAGAATGACCTTGACAAATTAGAGATCTGGTCTGAAATCAACAAGATGAAATTTATTAGAGGCAAGTGTAAAGTATTATGCTTAGGAAAGAAAAGGGTCAAATGCACAGCTACACAATGGGGCAATACTGTCTAGATGGTAGTACTGTAGAAAAGGATCTGGAAGTTATAGCAGATCACAAATTAAATATGAGCCAACAGCACGGTACAGTTGTGAAATAGGTTGATATCATTGTGGCGGGCTTGTAACATGCCATGGTACAATCCAGACTAATGGGTCGCTGTTTCACCACTACCCTGTAATGTGGGGCACTCTTTATGAGGTCTGGCTGCTGTAGCCTCCGGGGTGAAAGTCACTCCCAGCTATGTCTGTGTGTGTGCTGCAGCCAACCAGCTGCCCCTTGGTTCTTACCAGCCTTCGTTATGCTGCAGAGTGACTGCAACACACGCCCAGTCCCAGCTTTCCCCCCATAAACATATGTCTTATATTGCCAGCCTGCTCTTCAATAGTACAAATATAGTGAGTCCTTTATTCCTTTAAGGGAATAATATGCACTCAACTTGTTACCCTAAATGGAGTTAGCCAGACATTTCATCTTGAATACACTAGATTTGATAGAAACAAAACAAGATTATTAATTACAATGCTAGATTTTAAGTGAGTGTAAATAATGAGGGGCATCAAAGAATAAAGATATAATGTTTATTGGTCTTTACTTAAGAAACTATCTTTGCTTTGCAACTAACTTTCTCAACATGTGCTCCAGCAGATTACCGACCAAATTCTCAGGTTAGGACCCTTCCTCAGTTCAATAGCTGTTTTCTTTGCCTCTTCAGATGCAGTGACTGTGATGGGCCAGGCAAGAGAAAGAAGTGCGTGGGGATTTTTGTTAATCTCTTTTATAGTTTGAATCCCCTCTTGAAAAACATTTCCCGCTGAGAATCAAGGTCTAAAGAGTCTATTTGAAAAGATATTCCCTTCTGGTTTTTTCACCTGATTAATTTTCCTTTGTCTTCCCCTCCTGGATAGAAGCTCCCTTCTATCCCTACATTTCTATAAATCTGTGTAATGTCAATGCGCATATCCCCCAAATGTTCTTGGTCTACAAAGGCCTGGTGCTCATAACGTTTTGTCTTTATACGGCTCCTCAAGGACCAATCTCTGTCTGTGCTTCTAGCATGAGCAGACCTATTTATTCCTGCATAAAACATTGTTTTGTTCTATAAAATCAAGATCTTGATAGATGGAAGATCTTTAGTACTTTTTGTATCCTCATTTCATTAGAGAATGGTTTAAGAGTACAATTTAAACAGTATTAATATGGTTGAGACATTTATTTTCTAACAGCCACCAAATCAAACAGGATTTACACAATGAACAGTGAAAATGTATGTACTGTTTCTTTATATCTGTAGCAGGAATCCAGACTGCAGGAAAACTGGGGCAGAATCTCTGCAGTGAAGTAGAGAAAGCATAGCTTTAAAGATAATGCTACTTTCTTGTTCAGGTATAGTTTCTTGTTCAGTTTTAGAAGAAAGTGACAATTTCTTTGCTTCTGTCACATAAGCTGTGAAGAAGAAAATTAACACTTCTTCTCTGTGAACTATTGTATATCACATCTGTGCATATACAGTGTTGCATTGTGGAGAATGTGCTTCCACAAAGGGAAGAAAGGTACAGGAACAGAGCACTGCGTGCCAGATGACTAGAGCAAGAAATGACTTGAGTTTTTGCCAATTACATTCAATATGTTGCCTCTCTTTATGCAATATGATCTGCCAATCATTTATGCAAATAAGGCTCTGTCCTTTGTTTCTGGAGCTACAAAACACATGGGCTGTGTGTTAAGAAACTAGATCTACTCCCCTCTTCTGTGGGTGTGGAGGGCCCTGTGGCAGCACAAGTGATATGACTAGAAGGTGCAAGTGGGGTATAGGATCAGGGGACATTAACCAGGTGAAATTGTCTTTTGCGTAAGTGCAGGAGTTCCTTATACACTGTGGCTCAGGGAGGTCTGGGGCTGAGATAATGGGATGGCAGCCAGTGATGGCCTGGAGGATATGTTGTTACATGGACACTCCAGTTCTTCCCCAAGCAGACACCACTATGATGGGAGGAGGGGAGGGCGGGGAGAGAGGAACCCATATATACACCACTGAGGATCAGTGGATGAAAAGAAGCAGAAATTTTTGTTATGTTTTCTCTTCCCAGAAGTCTAAATCCAGAGCCCAGCGTTCTTGAGTCGCAGGTGATGGTGTAACATTTAGGCCTATTGGCTGGAGGAGGCTGTGGGATCCTTCATGTTCCTGGCAAAGTAGATCTGCAGAACAGTTGATCCTCTGGTCCCATCCATCCTCAGCTGAGGATAAATAACTGTGGAACAAGCTTCCAAAAAAAATCAGATGAACCCAGACTCTTCAAGAAACACTGAAAAATCTTCGCCTTCAAAAAGGCTTCTCTACTGTAAGAATTAAGATCAAACTAATTAACTCTTTTTTAAAAAAAAACCCACAACTTATCCTAAGTAGATATTTCACCTGAAAAAGCAAGAATTGCTAGACATTCCTAGAACCCACTAGAGTCTTCACTTTGGCTACTGATTTAGTGTGGAAGGCACTAGCTACTATGGTGATAGGCAGAATTATAAAATGCTAAGATAGCTAGAATGCTTATGCCCTGTCCCTTGAACCTGCTGCATGACCATCCTACAGAACTGGACAGTCTCTGCACTCATAGAGGCCAGGGCTGTATGGTATGTGCATTCAAACTACCCTTAAGGGCTAAGTTTATTATCCTGAAGTGTCCAGATTCTTCTCTTACCCTTAAGTTAGCTTCATCCCTAAGTAGCTTTACAGTATGGACAAACAAAGCAGCAACATAAAAGAGCAGAAGTGGTAGTGCAGAGAATCAAAGTAAAATTGCTAATTTATTTTCCATTTTCCATTCAGAATGTAGACTTTGATATGTTAGTCACTGCAGGCAGAGAGCTGAACAGAATCTAAAGTTAAAAGGAAGAAATATAAAGCCCCAATTGTTTCTGATTGGGAAGAATTACTTAGGGTGATATATAGACCTGTAATTAGGATGAAAAGGAAAACGTAGGCTGAGTATAAGGAATAAAAACTGATAAATGTTAAACTGTGGAATATTCTCTCAAGCAAAGTAGACCAGAGAATGCTAGAAAATTATTGTAGGCAAAGTTATCCACTCTCACAATTTTACTGAGGATCTTGTGATATTTCCTATTTTTCTTAAAGCCCCAGAAGCTTAAATCAAGAGATTGCATGAAGACATCAGCTTTTGTTTACAAAACTAGCAAGTTTCTAGCCCTTATGGTTGTAGAAATAAATCTTGTTTCACGTTTCAAATGAACAGTAAAAGTTCCAGAAGCAGAATAAAAAGAACCTAGTGGGTTTTTTAAAAAATGTGGCTTAAAGGTCTGTTTGTGATTTGCGGGTGTGAAGGGGAGCCAACTCATGAGTTTTGATGTTTGGGTTTAGCAATATCGTGTAGGGAATAGTGCTAGAGGGAGAGAGGAAGTAGGTGATAGGGTAGGGGTTCCTTCACTAATATATCAAATTGGCTCCTCCTTCCAGAGGCAGATTAATCTGGGTGAATGACCACACGGAAGTGGGGGGGGGCAGAGTGCTGTCCCTATAGCATTATTAACCCCTCACCCAAGCCTGATGTGTACAATTGCTAGATCAAGTAAATATTTGGCTCTTTATGCTACAGTAAGAGGAATTACAAGATGAACCTGGGCTTTCCAATGACATCACAGGTGACTAGTAGGGCAGGTGGATTTTTTTCATTATTAAAATTATCCTGGAAATTTCAGTGGTAGGGGATTGGGGAGAAAACCCACAAGACAATGTTTCAAAGAAATCTTCAGGCTCCCACCCCATAAGCAAGCTCTAATTATGATATTTTATAGTTTGTGATTCAACTCATTTCAATTAGCAATTAACAGAAACATTTGGGAAATATTTTTTTTGTGGTGTCTCACATCCAGCAGCCTACCAAACAAGTGCTAGCTTTCTCCTGTGTACTATATTTCTAGTCTATCTCATTCATGTGTAAGACTAATGTATACATGGCAGGACATCAGTCTTCTTAGAGCAGAATTTACAATGTATGTATCCTTTATGCACCTGACGATTGTGGCTTATGGAAGTTAGAGTCTATTCCCATGAATAACTGAACTGACCCTTTCTCCGTGGGCAGATCTGAGTTTCACACTTATAAGTTAAAGGGACACCATCAACTTACAAATAGCACTTTTGTGAAGCTGTTTTAATTACTATTTGTTGGTGTTTCTTGTAAGACTATTACTGGGACAGTGATTAGACTAAACAGCATTATTTACTTTTCAGTTTCACTCTGTGCAGTTGGCAGCACTGTATATTGTATGTGCCATTTCACTCTATTGTCAATTTCTTCATTTCCTCACACGGGCTTTTCACACAGTAAGAGGGAAGCAAAAAACTTTTATTAACAGGAAAATGTGGTTTTAAAATTACCGATTCGTAGGGGCTATTCAAGGGCAGGATCAATACCTGAAATTACTTGGGTTTTATAAACATCTAGCTTTTAAGTTGAGAGTTTGCTCTTCAATTAGCAGAGGTTTTCATTATTCAGTATAACTGGTTGAAAAGTTTGGTGTATGTATTTCCCTCCTACTTCTCCCCTAGCAGAAAATACAGTTCTCAAAAAACTAAGCAATTTGTGGGAGCATGTCTACTTAAACCAAATTTGTGAGAGAAAACAAAATTGTTTTGATTTTCTGTTTTCATTCCAAATGCGTCAAAACATTTAGGATTTTTATTTATATCACTTATATTTTCAATAACATTGATTTTACTGAAATAAAATGCTTCTGAATCAAATTCAAAATTTGTTGTCAAAAACATAGAAAAATGGGGAAATAACTAAACAGAAAACCCCCCCGGCTAGAGTAAAAATAATACAGGCAGAAGCCAAGCAGCAGAGTGGGGGCTAGCCAGTCTACTGCACTGAGTGAAGCATGTACAATTACCTGCCTTGTGAGCTGATGGCATGTGTGTGCATTCAGGGCAAGCAACTCATGGCCCTCTGAGACTGAGCACAAGCTCTTAGACCAGAGTGGCTGAACTGGAGGAGCTCAGGGAGATAGAGAAGTACATAGAGAAGACTTTCCAGGACACAGTACAGCAATCCCACCCCCAGTCTCACAGCCTCTGTGCTGTTGAGGAGGATGAATGTCTTGGGGAAGGAGACCAGCAAACTGGAGCAAAGAGGAACAATCTCTTAGTTGGGACTCTCCTAGATGATGTCATGATATCATCTCACACTGAGAATATTTCTCAAGGGGAGGGAACACTTGTTATTATGAAGTGACAGGTAATGGGGAACTTGATTGTTAGAAATCCAGATAGTTGGATATGTGATGATCAAGAGAACCACATGATGAATTGCCTGCTCAGTGCGAAGGTTGCGGCTCTCTCAAGACATCTAGGTGGACAAATGCTCCGTGCTGGGGAGGAGCAGTGGTCGTGATACACAGAAGTAGTAATGACCTAGAAAGATCTCCCAGGGGCTAAACTTAGGCTGTGAGGTAAGAGAATAAAGTCCAGGGCCTCCATGGTAGCATTCTCTGAAATACTTTCAGTTCTACATGCCGGGCCAGTTAGACAGGCAGAAATGCAGGATCTCAATATGTGGATGGGGATGGTGTTGGAAGGAAGGATTTAGGTTTATTAGGAACTGGGAAAGCTTTTGGGAAAGGAGTGCAGTGAGGAGGGGCTCCACCTAAACAACAATGGAAGCAGATTGATGACATGTAAACTTAAAAAGGTTGTAACTGAGTTTTTAAACTAAGGGCTGACGTGAAGCAGACAGATATAGAGGAAAACATGGTTCAGATAGACATCCTTAGGAGAGGATTTATTAATGGGGATTCTATATATCCTACTAAAGAGGAGCGAATATAAGCTGATAAAGTATTGGTAGGAGCTGAAGAGAAAGTCAAACAAAAAAGAGAGTCCCATTCAGTTACATCACATGAAGGCAGACAACTAAATATTGACAAATTTCTTTCTGAAGCATCTGGCACTGGCCACTGTTGTAAGACAAGATACTGGGCTAGATGTACCATTGGCCTGACACAGTATGGTCATTCTTATGTTCTCATACACGTTTTAATATTATTTCCTATCATTGCATGGCTCAATCCTACTCTCGCTGAAGTCATGCAAAGCTATAATGTTTATTCAAATGTAGTAAGTTTTAGCCCATACTTTTGCTCTGCCCATCTTGAAAGAGTGAGGGGTTAAGTTGTTGTTGTTTTTAAGCATTTTTGTAAAAAACAGGAGGCAATATATCATACCATTTCCTTTTATAACTATCATTTTAGTAAAGGGTGGGTGAGCAGATTACATGACTGGAATGGTAAATGGTTGTGGCAATTTTGCAAGGCAAAGCTAATTAACCAACAGCCTCTTTCCTTAATCTCAGAACCAGTTTAGAAGTCCTCAGTCATCTGAAAGTTAAGAATTTGTTTCTTAATTACATTCGTTACAGCAGAACTGCTGATGGAGTTAAATTGGTATCAGTATTTTCACTTTATAACAGTGTTCAGAAGTTTATCAGCCACAAAATTAGCTCAGGGCTGAATCTTGCAAATCAGATCTCAGCCCAGGAAAATACTTTAGACCTTTTCAAAAAAAAAAATCTTTTTTCTTTATAAGCTATCTGTTTTAAAAAAGTGTTCCTAACCTTTGATGAAGTGAATTTTTCATCTCCTTCAGAAATGACTTCTATTTACCAGTTCTTTTAGTGTCCGCTTTCTTGTTTTTTCCTCTAATACTCTTTGGCTCTTTCCATGAGTCATACCCAGAATATTAACTCCTAGTTTTGCCCTGACTCAAAACCACTTGAAACATACAAGCACACAGGGCTATATCCTAACAGGACTGAGAACTTCTATATTATACCAAGCACCTTCAACTTCCACTGAACTACCTCATGGAGAAACAGGAGGGTTCTGCCTCTTGCAGCATCAAATCCAAAAAGGGCAATCTATGTTGTCCAATTCAGGAGAGGTATTCCCCATGCAGAGCGGAATGGAGGTGCAGGACCAAAAAGTAAAGTGGAGTTGATGGCCATCAGCACTAACGATAATTCACACTTACTCCAAGGGCCAGGAGTTTGGTGATTCTGTGTAATACGAAATAATTGCAAACTCAAAGATGGCAACTACTCTGTTAATTGTTAAGATTTTAGGAATAATGAAGTCAAACGTTAGTCAAAGTCCCTCAAAATCCTTAATCACTTTGGCATGCTGCTTCTCATAATGCAGTGTGTGCTGCAGAATATTACCCACAAACCATACAGGTCAGGAGTCAGGGAAAGGTTTGTGTTTTGGTTTGTTTGTCAAATTCAGGGAACCAGAAAAAATTCAGAAGGCAGATGGCTTCTTCCCTCTGCCCTTGGCATAAACATACAAAGAATAACCTATATCCTAACTGATACTGTAAAACAAAGTATTCTGAGGACACAGGATGTTTTACATTTTATGTATATACCCACTCCACTGTGGCTCAGTTAGGTGACCTTCAAAATCATTTACCCATCTGCATTTTTCAAGTAATCGGTTATCTGTATGCATATATTTGTTAAGAACACATCCTGTGACCTCCTTCCAGAGACCCTGAGGGATGTGAATGCATCAGAATTGTTACAATTTCCACTGCTCTTGGGGACAGGATGTAGGGAGTCCTTGTAAGGAGTCCACAATTCCTACACTTCATAGAGCATGGCTGCATGGTTCCTTTGTATCAGGAGTGGGGGACCAAGAAGGGGCAAGTATAAGATACATTTAGGCTGGGTCTACAGTGACGGCAGCAAATTCGCCGCTGTCACATCGATTGCTCTGGACTGACTGAGCGGTCTATATAGACCCGCTCAGTTGTCCAGGAAGCGATGCAGGAAAACCACCCCGGAAAGTGGAGTAGTGCTGCATCGAAGGGAGCGTTGTTCCCTTGGACACAGCACAGTATGGATGCCGCGCAGAGGAGACGCTGCAAAGTCGATGGGAGATATGCACGTGATTTATGTCACTTGCGTATCTCCTGCCGACTGCCGCCGAATCGCAAAGGTAAGTGTAGACCAGGCCTTAGACTGGATCCACCAGATAACCCCTTTATGCCTCTCTCCCCTCTGTGAGAAGCCTCAAGCAGGTCCTTTTCTTACCCTTGGAGACTTCCTAAGCATATTACCCGGTGACTTTCACTGCACTGAGCAGCAGGATTGGCCATTAAGGAAGAAAAGTAACATAATGAAGGAAAAATCCTGTTGTGCTTACTGTTCCTGAGCCTTGGATGGAAGCAATAAATCCAGAAGCAGCATTCTGGAAGCTCAAACTCTTAATTTCTCTATTATGTGGTGGCTTGGGCCTTTAAGGAGAGTTGGGCCCAGTCCCACCTGTGATTCATCAGCTGTCTTTCAGATGATGCTGTGAGGAAAGGATCAGGGGATAAGCACAAACACCTTCAAACTCAGAAAAACATTGATGGCTGAAAAATGTCTTACAGGAGATATAGGTTACTTCCATACACCTCGTTTCCTCTTACTGAGGTAAACTTGTGTTTATTCTTTAAATAAGTTCCTTTTGTGATGCTTATGGGCAAATATTTTGTATATAAGCCTTAACTTCCTAATACCATTGTTATGTGAATAGGAGATGCTTTATGCACAAATATAGTACAATCATTTGATGCTGGATACTGACATAAGGAGTCATTTGAGTGTAGAATATTCATATTAATTGGGGAATTATTATCTGGCAATGTTTAAGCCACTTCCTTACCAACTTAGAAAGACAAAAAGAGGTACCTCTCCAAAGACTGTTAAGTGCAGACAATGCCTTCTTGAATGGACATTCAAGTTTGAAGACACTCCTTAAGTTTTAAAATACTATTTTGAGAAGTGAAAAATTCATATAGAAAGTTAAGGATGTTTATACACATTTGAAGCAGAACTTCGACTCATGTCAAATCCTGATGGAGCTAATGGGATAACTCAGAAAGTGGGCTAAATAAAAAAGTTAAATTTTATCTCTAAAGATAGTCTGAGAATTTTCCACCACAAGAACCAAGGCAATTAGAAGTATGCTGCATATGCTTAAACAGATTACATATGCATGAGATGAAACTGCTAACCCATGAATATGTCAATGAAAGGCTAACAGCTAATTTTGAATCCAGCCAATCCTGAAAGAAGGGTGTTTACCTCCTTCCATTAAGTTATGGAATGAGGGGGTTATAAAAAACCACTGAACTGAACAAGCTGTATGGTCTGCTTCCAGTTCATCTCTGCTCAGCCTTTTTACAAAGAAAGAGACAACCCTTCCAATTCAGAGGACATCACCACCAAGGCTTTAACATGCGTTTGTGAGGTGACACTGTAAAGCATTGCTGATAAATTAGATTCAAATTTTTTTGGTAATTTTTTAAAGACATAGAAAGGCTATAGTAATTTAAAATACTAGTAGCTTCTCTTGTTAAATGCCAATAGTTGTTTAAACAGTGCATTCCTGGAGAAGCGTTCTAGGCTACCAAAACAAAAACAGTGGGATTTAATTCAGATTTAGTCTCAAAACAGCTCTTTGAATGGCTTCTTTTGAAGCACATGACTTTAATACTTTCTTTGGCTACTTAGGACTTAAAAGGAGTCCATGTGACTTTCATGCTGGTGTGAGGAAGAAAGCTTGGTAGGCTCCCATTCACCCCTTCCCTCATTTTCAGCAGAGCCCTTCACTTAGATCCTGCATCCCTGATCAGACCTGGAGGGAATCCAGGAGAGCAGGGGCCAGGAGTGGATAGAGTGGAAGGGACAGGGGCAAAGAAGATCAGAGTAGGCTGGAGGCCTCTCCTCCCCACTGAGACTCTGAAGCTACACTGTCAGATGGCTGGAGGCACGTGAGAAGCTCGTGTGCCTCACTGCTGGGATCAGAGCCAATGAAAGAATATTAGGCACCCTAGGCCAACCTTCAGCCTTGCGCCCCCCTCCCTCCCACACACACAATTAACTTTCAAAAATGAATATTGTGCATTAGTATGAATAAAAATTCTGCATTTATAATTAAAGATGTATTTTACATGGAAAAGGAGACTATTATGATATTGATTGTACATTAGAATCATAGAATATTAGAGTTGGAAGGGACCTCAGGAGGTCATCTTGTCCAACCCCCTGCTCAAAGCAGGACTAACCTTGGCTATATCATCTTGATGAGGGTTTTGTCAAGCCACAGCTTAAAAACCTCTAAAGATGGAGATGCCACCACCTCCCTAGGTAACCCATTCCAATACTTCACCACCCTCCTAGTGAAAAACTTTTTCCTAATGTGCAACCTAGACCTCCCCAATTGCAACTTGAGACCGTTGCTCCTTGTTCTGTCATCTGTCACCACTGAAAACAGCCTATCTCCATCGTTCCTGGAACCCCCTTTCAGGTAGTTAAAGATTGCTATCAAATCCCTCCTCATTCTTCTCTTCTGCAGACTAAGCAGACCTAGTTCTTTCAGCCTCTCTTCATAAGTCTTGTGCTCCAGCCCCCTAACCATTTTTGTTGCCCTCCGCTAGACTCTCTCCAACTTGTCTACATCCTTTTTGTATTGGGGGGCCCAAAACTGGACACAATACTCCACATGCGGCCTCACCAATGCCGAATAGAGGGGAATAATCACTTCCCACGATCTGCTGGCAATGCTCTTACTAATGAAGTCCAATATGCCATTAGCCTTTTTGGCAACCAGGGTGCACTGCTGACTCATACCCAGCTTCTTATCCACTGTAGAACTGCTGCCTAGCTCATCGGTCCCCAGTCTGTAGCTGTGCATGGGATTCTTCTGTCCTAAGTGCAGGACTCTGCACTTGTCCTTGTTGAACCTCATCAGATTTCCTTTGACCCAATTCTCCAATTTGTTTAGGTCCTTCAGTATTCTATCCCTCCCTTCTAGGGTATCTACCACTCCCCCTAGCTTAGTGTCATCTGCAAACTTGATGAGGGTGCAATCTACCCCATCTTTCAGATCATTAATTCTCATTGACTTTTCATTCCCACTGATGAAGTTTCTTTGTTTACTTATGCAATTTCATTAATAGTTCATTCAGTTTTTTGCCGCCCTTCACCCCCCACCCTCCCGGAATTTTGTCACTCTAGGCGATTGCCTAGTTTGCCTAGTGGTTTCACTGGCCCTGGAGGGGATGTACATAGTGAAAGGCTATGGCTTCATCCACCCACCCAAGTCCCTCCTTCCTTGGATTCCCTGAAAAGACAATAGCAAGTGACAAGCTCTCAGTGTTGGCTTGGAGGCCAAAACAAGAAGTTAACAGGGGGGCCTTCATTGTCCCCTGACAAGGATTACAAGGAGCAGCAAAATTATGGACTGAGGACAGTCTCTCACTCTCATACCTCCTGAACACATTGGTACTGCAGCAGAAGGAGACACTGAGACCTCCTCCCAGCAAGCTGAGAAGAATGGAGTCAATAGGAGGCCCATCCCCCCCATGGAGGCTCATAGAGCAATGATTATGCCAGAGTAAAGTGCAGGACAGAGGGGTATAGCAGGTGGTCTAACAGTTACTATGTCAATCACAGAAATGTGGCCAATGGTAGGCATATCTAGACAGGAAAAAATGCAAAGAAGGGGGAAGGAAGGCAAAAAAGAATATATGACAGTCAAGGAGTTGGAGGCAGATTACCACCAGTTTAACTCTGGAGCTGGAAACCTGTTTCAACAGTCTTGAAGAAAATTTAGTGACAAACTGGACATAATGAACAGTCAAATAAATGAACTAGCATTTGCTGTTCCAGACATGGATGCTCAAATTACCAGCATTGAGGAGGACAGGCAGTCCTGGAACCTCAAGTCAGAACATTGACTGAAAACGTGGAAGATTTGGAAAATACGGACCACAGGAAAAATATTAGGATTCTAGAGCTGCCAGAGGGGACCAAAAGAAAATGCCCCTTAAAATACTTGGGGAAAAAAGAACTCCAAAATCCCTAAGTGTGTTTTTCAATTGAAATAAAATCAAGATTTGAAAAGGCAAACCGGATCAGGATACTAGCAATTGAAATTTAACTAAACAGTGTCCTGTCATAATATGGCTACACACCTCCAAAGACCAGGTTTTGATTCTTGACATGGCCAGGAAGCTGGAAGAAATGAGTGGTGAGTAACAGAATCTTCTCCTATCAAAATTGTTCTATAGGTTTATAGAGGAAATGAGCTGAATTTACAGAAATCTGCAAACAGCTTTGGTTTGCATTGATTTTCCCAGCAATCCTGAAAATATAACAGACTGGTCAAACTCACATCTTTTACATGCCAGGAAAAACACAAAAGTTCCTGAAAACAGTTCCAGAACCAAATACAGGAGACCAAGAAGAACTAATTATATTCAGGCTAAGTACAACTTCAAGCTCCATCAAAAAGTTAAAACACTGGAATTCACATATAGAGAAGCAGACATGAGCTATCTCGAGATTCCCTCCCATTAAAATGTTGTAAGCTTTCATTTTTTCCTCTACATGTAACAGAACACATACTAAGATAGATCTCAATTTGACATCAAAAGTTTTTAATCCAACTCTAACAGGAATCTCATGTAATATATATCTTGATCCATGCACCTGTTTTCATGAAAATAAAGTCTAATGAATACATGAAAAAGAAAGATTTAATAATATATATTAAAAAAACAGACTGAATCAAATGGAATGCCATATTGATAACAAATATTCTTACAGGACATATCCCTAGGAACCAGGTATATAATAACCAGTATTATATAAAACTATAATAAAGAAACTTAAAATGCCCAGAGTGACATAATTAAAGTATAATTGAATGGTCCAATAATACAGGAAGAAATAGAGTGGCAATCTCATTAAAATTGGGGGAAAGTTCTGGACCAGATGAATACACCTCTGAATTCTATAAAATGTTTAAAAACACAGGTAATTCCCTTGTTAGCTAATATATTTCAGCCATTTTGGGCAACAGAATGCTTACCAAATATCTTCTAACCCTAACCCTAACCCTAACCCTAACCCTTCCGAGGGTAGGCCAACTTTTAGGTGTAATCTCTGTCAATCACATGCAGAGCTCTGTGTAAACTCTCCCGAGACCTAAAGAAGCAGCTGACTGAAATACCCATTCTTTGTTTTATTCAATATTATTCCTTTAATAATAAAGTCAATTGTTTGCTTGTTTTTAAATGTGGTGTCTCTTCAGACATAACAAGCCACGTAACTAAAATAGTAAATCACATCCAGTGCTTAATCCAGTGCCGGGGCCCAAGCAATATATTTACATTCATAACTGATGGAGCATTCCCAAAGGTGCCAGGGCTATGAACTGCCAAGTGTACAGATGCTGGGGCTCAGCCCTGTCACAAACTAAGTGGTCTCATATCTAAATTGTCATTGAAAGAGATAATTACTAAAATTTCATCTGCCATTGATGTTTCTCCAGACTATGCAGTTTAATAATTTTGTGGATAAAAATTACGTGGTGCTCAATTTAACACATAACTTTGGTTTTCACAGCACTCTGGCTGCTAAGCTGGCCCACCGGCTTACTTGAAAGTGGGAAGAGAGAGGCAGCATCTGACACCAGGTTGGTGATATCATTATATTCCACTCTGCCATCTTCCTTTGACAGAAAGAGCTATTTATGTGCTATAGTAGTAGATGGTAACTACTACTGGTCTGTCAAAAGTCAAAAATACAAAACATCTGCGTGTAGGAGGCTGTGTGCTGGAGGTCTGATGGTAAAGTGGAGCTGGACCAATTCTTCTGCGTGTGCCTGGATTTACTTCCCACAAGACACAACAATATTCAAATACCACAAAGACAAAGGCCAGATTGTTAAATTTTGCAACACTTAACTGATTTAGTAGCCTAAATGTCATTTTCAAAAGGGACAAGGTGGGTGAAGGAATATCTTTTATTGGATCAACTTCTGTTAGTGAAAGAGACATTTTCGGGCTTACGAAGAGCTCTTCTTCATATCAAAAGAGATTAGGCACTTCAGAGTCTCAATTCCATTGACTCCTAAGTGTTTAAATCCCTGATGAAAATATAAACTAGGCTCCTAAATCAGTTAGGCCTTGCAACATGGGGTACAGCAGTGCTTACATACCTTTGAAAAATCAGAGTCAAACTGCCTATTCTCACCTGTGCACCTTTGTGTCTGACTCATTTACTGGTGGAGACAGGCAGAGTTCCAATACCTTTCCATTTCATTCTATGACTTTTTTGCAGTATGAACGATATGCTAGTGGAAGAATCCAGAGACAATTTTCTGCTGCTGCTTCTGCTCATGCTATACACATATTCTATGGATAAATACTGTATGGGACTTCAGTCTTCAGAGCAGTTTATATGGCATCTTTCATCATTCTTAACTTTTTAAAAAAAGGATTTTCTGTTAGATTTAAGTCTGTTTTTTTGCGAAACACTTTAACACAATAGAGAATTGTATCAGCAGTAACTTGATGACATATACAACAGTCTCCATATGTTATTTGTAACAAGACAAAGTCTTTAGACTAGAAAGACCCTATGCTGACTGATATACAGCTAGTACATTTCATAAAGTGTATTATATTTCTGTTTTACCTTGGGCTTTCAGCCAACACCTCCACCTATCCTCTCATGATCCCATCTGATTCAGTTAATCACTACTTTCTACCATATGAACTCTCCAGCAACTCTAAAATAGAGAGCTCAACCAAATTATAGGGCTAGCTTATCTCATTCATAGGGTGCTATAGATAAAGCTTTCAAAAAATTAATTCATATCATCTATGAATCTAGACAAGTTACATGTTCATGTTCTTAGCATATTCCTCAGTTGGAATATTGTGTCCAGTTCTGGGTTCCACATTTCAGGAAAGATGTGGAGAAATTGGAGAAAGTCCAGAGAAGAGCAACAAAAACAATTAAAAGCCTAGAAAACAAGACCTAAAAGGAAGATTGAAAAAATTGGGTTTGTTTAGTCTGGAGCAGAGAAGAATGAGAAGGGACATGAGAACAGTTTTCAAGTACCTAAAAGGTGGTTACAAGGAGGAGGGAGAAAAATTGTTCTCTTTAGCCTCTGAGGATAGAATAAGAAGCAATGGACTTAAACTGCAGCAAGGATGGTTTAGTTTGGACATTAGGAAAACTTTCTAACTTTCAGGGCAGTTAAGCACTGGAATAAATTGCCCACTGTAGTTGTGGAGATCATTGGAGATATTTAAGAGCAGGTTAGACAAAAACCTGTCAAGGATGGTCTACAGATAATGCTTAGTCCTGCCTTGTACTCCGCTGGGCGGAGGGTTCTTAATGTATTTATCTTGGTGGCGGAAGGAGGCAGACCGACAATTAGAAGTGCTCAAGTAAAGTGTTTTATTATAATGATGACTTAAAAAGCTGTGCTAAAAATTCTTCCCACACCAGCAGACAGACCTGGTGGACGAGAAGAAAAGTTATTGACACAATCAAAATGGTAAACAGTGTCATGGTTTTAAAAGCAATAGCAACCACACACTACTGCAATCCCAAAGCATAGGAAGAAAGCACCTACTAAGAGAAGCAGAGTGGGGAGACCCATCATCCACTCTATCAGTGAGTCGCAACCAGGGAACCGACCTGCCCAGGGCATCCAGTAAGGCCTTGACGGATCCACGGGGAGTCTCACTGGGTGGCTATCAGGGGTGCTTATTATACCCTTTTTTCCCTGAACCTTAGCATGGTTTCTTCTTAGCAATGCAATACGTAATCTCAACCTCGGTCAGAGATTGGGCCTTAAACTTGTTTTTCATTAGTCTATTGGCTAGTATTTACAGGTGGCTGAGTTAGCAACAGAAATAGGGGAAGCTGCCCTTTCTAAGATCTAAACTGGTCCTGCGGTCAGACAACTGCTGACCTGCGGTAGGGCACCTGCTGTTTATCTCAGAGATTTTCTGCATAGCTAACATATTTTTTGCAACATTAGACTTATCCTATAATAGCAGCCAAGAGTTAGTTCCACATCCCTCCAAAGGGCTTTCCATGCAGTTATGGGCCTACTCTTGCTCACAGCTTGAGCTGGATTTCTAAGGCCTAGCCTTGCCAGCTAATCTGTTTTCGTGTGACAAGGTTCTTCCATGCCCTACGTGCTTTAAATGCAGGGGACTAGATTAGATGACCTCTCGAGGTCCCTACCAGTCCTACGAGTCTATGATTTACCACTGAGTGGCAATAAACCATAAATTGTAAAGTTCAAAGAATTCAGGTTGCTCCTTTTCTTTTGAAGATTGCTGTTCATTCAGTTCTACACTTTTGTGCATTTTTGTCATGTTGCATAAATGAAGGTTAGGGATAAATAAAGCAATTTGGCAATTTGGCAATTAATAATTCACTTCCCCTAAAAGAAAGAAATAATGGTATTTCATCAGTCTCACTGATATTTTTTCATTTCATTATAAATAGTGCAAGACTTATAGAAAACACATTTTATTGTGGGGTTCACCGCAAGAAAAAGTCAGAATATGAATCAACTACTAAGCGTCAGTATAATGAGAGTATGTTTCAAGTGAACATCTGTAAATTATATTCTGCAGCCTTGTTCTTCATTAGGATGCTTGAACAGCCATTTCCCTAGGACTATTTATATTCAGTAGTGCTTAGAGGCCCCAACAGGGATTGGACAGTGCATAAACACAATGGGACCGCAAACACAGCAGATAGTCCCCTGCTCCAAATAGCTTGCAATTTGAATAGACCAGGCACACAAAGGAGATATTATTCCTCTGCAGCATGGGGCATGGGTCGCTTGCTGGTGGATTCCCTGCAGCTTGAGGTCTTCAAATCTCATTTTTGAGGATTTCAATAACTCAGTCATGGGTTCGGGGTTGTTATAAATGTGTATGGGTAGGGTTTTGTGGCCTGCCTTGTGCGGGAGGTCAGACTAGATGATCATATTGGTCCCTTCTGACCTATGAGTCTATGAGTCTATGAGTCTATGAGTCTATTATTAACTCTATATTACAGATGGGGAAACAGTCTGAGTGTGACCATCCAAGGACACACACAGGAGGCCGATGGGAGAGTTAGGAATTAAATCTCTATTTCCTGAATCCCAGTCTAGTGCCCTAAACCAAGCCAGTACTTCTGCCCTAGGTAACATAAATGGATTTTTCTGTAAAATAGAATGACTGTAGAATTTGCACTGGATTAAAAAATGGCAGGCATTTTTAATGCTAAATAATTTTTTGTAGTGCAGCAAAAAAGTTGTTTATGAGAAGAAAATGAAGCCATGTTGATATATACAGTACAGCAAAAAGATATCATTTCTTACTTTGGACCATGAAAGTAATCTGTAATCATGGACAAATACTATGGGAGCCCACCCTCAAACCTGTTTGATTACTGAGAATTAATCTGAGTCTGATTATAATGACATGTTAGATGATAAGGCAAAAAACCTAGAGTATATAAGGCACCCTACAATACAACTCTAAAGACAGCTGAATGATTGCTAGACTAAGACAACCTGGGAAGTACATGACATGAATGTAATGACCAGCACAAATGCCATTTGTGGAAAGGAGGGCAGAAAAATAGACATCTGCGATTACAGCCTCTAGGAAACTGATAAAAACCAGAGGACATAAAGAGTTTTGGAAATTCTACCTTGGTCCATTTTATGTTATGATTATTTGAGATAATATCTTTATGATGACGCTGTCTCCTAACACTGTACCTCAGCATCACTGGGATTTGTATTATTATTAATAATATTTTATTATTATTATAATAATTAATAATATTACAAAAGAGACTCATCTCGTTAATTCCAGCACATAATTTGCAACTAAAAATGACACAGATAACAATGGGGGGGACCTAGCAAGAGAAAAACCCCCACCTTCCACAGTGCGTTAGCAGGGATCACTTCATCTTTCCCAGCAACATTTCAATATCTTTTACCAGGGCAAATTAACAGAAGAAGAGACACTTTATGGCTCTCCCTGCCACGCCCCCCCCAACATAGATAGTTACTTTTCTTGTAAATGAACAGTGAAAAGAACACTATATGCCTAACAACTGAACAATTCTATATTGGATGTACATCTGGACTAAGAGGCATTAAATTGCTTCTAAGGAATGTACATTTTTTGCATGCCTGCGGAGGAATACAACCAAGAAGCAGCAAATAACCTGTACAACAGCCAGAGAATTGGAATTAAAAACCAAATGAATGAGACCAAGTTAATGGTAACAACGCAACACACAAAACAGGCTAAACTAGTCAATGGTATAGACAAACAAGTAGACAGTTTCTGCTACTTGAGTTCCATGTTAATCCATGGCAACATTTGTTGCAGAGGGGCATTTTTAGCAGCCAACCAGATGTCCAAGTCACTGCCACATATTGGGATAGACTATCAGTTATTTTGCTTGTTGAATTTAGCTAATTAATAAGCCTCTGCAGGAAGCTTAGCACAATTAAGGCAGTAGGGAGGAGGGAAGGAGGGCTAGAGAGTGATCGCAAGAAGTGGATCTGACTCTATGTTCTCTTTCTCTCTCTCTGATATGTTGGGCTATGCGTCTGTGAAAATCAGGAAGTCTGGATATGTTTTAGGACTGTCATTATGGGGAAATATACTACCAGACTAACATCTTCAGACTGCTTAACAATTTTTTGTAGTGACATGTTTTTGTAACTCCTGCTTCTGCACTGTGATTGATTTGTTTCGTCAGTTATGCAACAGTTTTTGGTTGACATGTCTCTAACTTTTGGGTATCAGAGGGAGGTAGGGGATCTGGGTCAGGCAGATTGCTTCATGGGTACATTGGAAAGATCTCCAAGCACAGATGGAAGGACCGGCCAACCAGAATTCTGCAACTGAATTACTCGAAGACTGCCTCAGACTTGTAGGGTAACTATTAGTTTGGGGTGCTCTATAACTTATTGTATTTGTATGTCCTTGAGACTAATAAGGCAGAGACTTTAAGCAAAGGCCTTCTGGTGAGAATGGTGGAGGCTAAACAAAGAGAGAGACTCTGATATAAAAGCACTTGATTCCGACTTGTCTATACTAGCCATATAGCAGACGGAGGCATTGCATCTCCCTTGGTTTATATCCTGATACGAACTCACAGGGAGTAAAGTTACAGATTTGAGGTGCCCTGGGCAACACTATGAAGCTAGAATTGACAAGCTACTGCCACAAGAATGTTTGTATGGCTGAATAAAAGTGTTTGTAATCTTCACTCAGTGCCCATGACAGCTAAAAATTAGATTATATACAAAGCTTATTGGTCCCACATGACTTCATGGTTAAGAAACATGGATACTGACAGAAGCATTGATACCAAAGAAATTCCCCAGATTCCATTTTGTAGTGCTAACCTCCATTGTGGGTCTCTGGCTTTTCTTTTTAATAAGCAGGAGTCACTTCACCAACTGAAAGCTGTAGGTCACTTGCCATTGGATGACGTAGGTCACACGGCCAGAGCTGAGCAATTCCTGGGCTGGGCATGCCCAGTTGAGAATGTAGAGTAAAATGAGGTCTGGCCATGAAGTAAGCTAGATCTGGAGCACAGGCAGTAAGGTCAGATGAGCTAATCATGGCTCTGACCAGCTCAAGGCTGCTTTCGCTGGTTATAAAAAATGAGGTAATGTTTGATAATGAGCATGTTCAGGATGACACCAGGTGAAAGGTTAGCTAAGTGTGCCAAGCGAGCATGCCGGTTAGAGGTCTGATGGCAATGTGCTGTCAGGCAGAAGTCAGAAGCCGGTGAGAAGAGTTGCTGGAAAGTTAAAAGCTGCTAAGTGACCTGATCGCAGACACGGGGTGGAGCAAAATGACCAGAACTGATGGAGACAACAGCAAGCAAGCAGCAGCAACAGACAACATAACAAAAATCAATGGCTCAAGTAAGCCTGCCAGTTTTTAATTATAGTTGACCATAAATATTAGTGTATGCTTTAAGTGTGAATTGTAATTTACATCTGTAAAATGTAAAATATAAGGACTGTTGTCAGCGGTCTGCTGCAGATTGACCATCTGTAATAGAGCGCACTGCTTTGAATCATTTCAGGTGTACGCTATTGCAAATTAGATGCTCTTTAACTTGCTATAAGGGATTTGTGTCTAATGCATGCTTTTAGATTACATTGCAGTACGGATTATTAGTTTACATTAATAAAAAGAAACTTTGTTTTGAGTAGGATACTGCCTGTGTCAATCACCTTATTGGAAGGTTCTAGCTGTGTCCTCAAAGAGTTTCTTTAGCTACCCTGATAAGTAGGAATGTAAGTGGCTAAAGCTTTTAACGGTAAGCAGCGGTCTTCCCATTTACTAATTAGTTTAAACATTGCCCGGAGGGAAGAGGAGGAGGCGCCAAGCCCAGCGCAGCTCCTCGATAAGTAAGACCTGCCTCGTTGCAGTTCTGCACATGCAAGGGAGGGGGAGCCGCACTGGGTTTGGTACCTCCCCCGCCAAGTGAGAGCTGCCCAGCTGCTGTTCAGTAAGCTCATGCCTGGGGGGATCCGCGCTGGGCTCTGCACATCCCCGTGAGCAAGAGCCGCATCTGGGCAGCTCCCACTCAGCAGGGAGGTGCCGAGCCCAGGGTAACTGCCCCTCACCCCCGTGAGTGCAGAGCTAAACCGTTTAAACATTCTCTATTTAGAAGTTTAAAAGGATTATTAATTAAATGAATTTTTACATCCCTACTGGAGACCATACCTTGGGAAGAACACATTAAGGGGGTGATAGGCAGGTTATTCTAAGGGCACCCCAATAGTTTATATTTTAGGTTAACAGTATCTGGAGCAAGCGATGCAAACATTTGCAATGAGGTGCTTGTGCCATTTCCCGAGCCTGCAAGACTAGCTAGATTAAGAAATGACCAATTCCATAGAATACTGAAAGTACAGTGTATGATCACAGTCTTTAAAAGGCACCAGTTATAGTTGTGTGGCTACACTGCTAGAATGACTCCAGCCCAGCTGCCTAAAATTATTCTCTCTGGAAGAGTACATGGAAAGAGATGCTATGGATGACGAAGGAGACAGAGGCATAATATGGTATATAAAGCTATCCAGGCTCCAAACGGATGTGGATGGAATCTGTTCATAACCTTGGCCTTACCGAACCTTGGTGTTGAAAATAGGAGATGATCATAAGTGATGTTAACCTTTGAATAAATGGTGTTAATTGTCCAACTCAGATAGTTAGCTAGTCCAGTTATTTGTGAGTAAATAACTAAGGGTGATTTGGTCATGACCAAAAACCAAGCAGGAATTGTCAAACAGCAGCAGCTTTGAGGCTGTTGAGGACCAGGGTTATTATGGAATTTGTTGCAATACATTTCAGTTTATGACATTGTGAATTTCAGGAGCTCCTGAGAGTTAACAGAGACCAATCATAAGCTTGAGAAGAAAGGGAAAGAACAGTACCCCAAGGGTGATAAGTCCATCTGGAGAAACTTTATGTCTATAGGCTCACGCTTAATTCATCCTTTTTAAAACACTGCACATAATCTTGCAGAAAAACTACCAGATCTGCATTGATACAGATCCACTGGCGCTAATACCCCACTCAAGGGGGGGAAAAACAGTAGCCACATTTATTACAGCCAATGAACTGAAATAACAGCTGTGAAAGGGCTGCCTACAGTATGAATTTCTCCCTTTCCCACTCCCCAAACGCCTCAAAAATCTCACTTAAAATCTAATCCAAAACTCTGTGAAGTCAATGGCATCTGTCAGTTTCACTGGGAACTAAATGGGGACACTTTGTGCCTCACATTCAGCCTGATTATTCAGGCTTTGGGCCAGATCTGCACTATTGAAGAAGAGAGTTGAGCTATTTAGCTACATTAGTTCACACTCTGTGACCAGGGCCTTCATTATACTATGAAAATCGTTTTTTCTAGTGCTTTCATATATTTGAATTTGTGATTCTTTGTTTAAAGTAGAATTTCTGTTGATGTTTGTTCATGCTGTCTTACAACTTGTCTCCAAGCTCTTTAATTTCCATCTGTAATAAATCCTATTATGCCCCATTGCTGCTTCTTCCTAGTTACAAGAATAAGCTTGATATCTTTCCCATCTGTCAGATTATTTGCATTCTTTTCTTCCCATAGGTACTGGAACTAGGAGTTCGGGGTGTGTTGCCACATCCCTTGGCTTGAAGTAGTTTCCATTATATACAGGATTTACAGTTTGGTTCAATGGCTCTCAGCACCTCCACTATAAAAAATTGTTCTTGAACCCCTGCCTCTTCTCCATTGTATCAGTGCTCCACACACAACCTTTAAAAAGGTCCCCATTATCATCTAATTAGAGAAATCTCCATAATAAGAGCCCATTTACCTCTTGTTTCATAAGATACCAGTATATTAGGTCACCCACAGCTAGGGAGCATAAAGATCATCAGTTAATATTTTTCCTCTTCCATGAAGGATTTTAACTCTAGCTAGCGTGAGTCATTTTCCTTAGTAGGCACACAGTCTTTCATGTGGACTAGTACTGTCAGAATGACATAAGAGGCCCGATTCACCCTGCATTACTCCAGTGTAATACCACTGAAATAAATCAATGTCACAGCAATGTTACACCAGCATATATTGAAGAAACTCAGTGATAAATCAGCCCCTTATTTCGCAAAGGCAAAACAGGTCATGACCCTCCCCTCTGAATCTCATACATATTGATGGCTCTAGAAAGAAAAGGCTATGAAAAGTTAGTGGATTGTATTGGTTAACATGATACAACAAACACACATACCCTTTAATGCTGATTACACAAAGTGCACCTTTTTCACTCACAGTGCCGGCAGGAAACTGCTATCTCTGTATGATATATGCAAACATTTTAAGCTCATGTCATACTGTTTGTTTTGTTTTTTCAGTTCTGTTGCTCTTCTTCTTCAGGAGGGGGGTAGCACAGTTAGGAAGAGTGTGTGCGTGCATGTACAATGAACAAAGTTGTCAGCTTTTCAATTAGTTGAACATTTTTTTTTTTAATTCAGTTCCATTCAGGTCTACCAGATTTTTTCCCCCAGAACTGCCAGTAAACTGAAAAAAAATAAAGTCAATTATTCTCCCAGCTCTACTCAGAGATGAATAAAAAATGGTATCCAACTATCAGTCCTTTGAACACCCTCCTTCTTCCCAAAGGTATAGCTGAATATGTGGTGAGTAGAGAGGCAAAGATTCTGGATCTGGTCACAGACTAGATTCAATGGCACCGTTTTCTTGTAAGTGTTCTTGAAAGATTTTGGCCAGTCTAAACCAGAGTAGAAAAATAGACTCTTCCTAGTTTGGAATCAACATGGAACAAAAGTTGTCTAGCCAGTTTCAGAGCTAATGGTTCAAAACCAGCCCTCCATCAATATACACCTTAAAACTGAGGAAATTTAGATTTGAGGTTCCCATCAGGCTCACTTCTAATTGTAACAGGGATTTTGATTCAAAGGGAGAACAGCAGCATCTCTGGGTTATCTGAGCAAATAATTAACAAAAAATATTTATTTGTTAGGATGCAACAAACACTGCCAAGAAGGCATCCAGGATCCTAATCCAAACAAATTGATGGGTATGAGACAGTTTGACAGTGTTTTAAAGGAAATATAAGTGAATTTGTTTAAAAGCCTACATTAAACCACCTGTTTTGCTGAAACTACATTGTTCCTTGATTTAACAGGTTACTACCTTCGTGGCTGTCCTAATGTAGACAGCTGTCAGAACACTGAGGACTCATTAGCAGTCACTATGGAGTCCCGGGACCAGCCACAGATGTGGAATAAATATAATCCGCACTTTCATCTATAGAATCTCCTGCTTGGAATTTATAGTAGGTAATGCACAGGATACCACCTCTTGCTGGGCAGCAGGGAAGTGCAAGCAATGGATCCGAACAAAGACCACCACCAGAATAGCCTCAAAGTGAGAACAGGGAGAATCATTTTAGCCCTTGCCTAGTATTCTACAAGAATAGAAGGACATTTCAAGGAGATGGATGCCCAGAGGACAAGCTGAAGTTCGAAACAGACTCCCATGTGTAGCCCATGAGAGACTATGAGTTCTGTTAAGTCTGTGGAGCCACTGAAGGAGCAACTGACAATCCTGCAAAGAAGAAGCATTTCTACACATACCAAAACTAGAATAAACGTAGATCAGCAGCCTAGTGTATGATGTTCCCCTCTGTAATCTGGAATGGTGCATAGCTGTATCACCTCAATCCCTCATTCCTGGGACCTGTCTTGCACTTGCTTCTGCTGTGTGAACCCCCCACTTCTGAGTCAGCCCATGCACAACCTTCTGCAAGCAAGAGGTCCTTAATTTAGTGAATGAGTGATTCTGGCCAGCCACTCATGGGATTATGCAATAGACTGACCCCCAGAAATCACTCCCAGTCCCAGATGCAACCCTAGGAACTGCAATCTTGCAATGTTCAGTGCTGCCCACTGAACCTTGTAAGCTCATATTAGTTGGTCAATTTATCAGAAAAATTGATATGCACCAGCTCTGTCATTCCGCCACTCTACATACACCCAAACAACATGCACTGCTTTAGATAAAACAAACAAATAAGTTTATTAAATACAGAAAGATTTTAAGTGATTATAAGCCAGAGGAAGGCATATCAGATTTAATTAAAAGTAAATAAAAGGCAAATCACATTCTAAACTAAGTTTAACACTTCAGTAGCCTTACAGTCTTATATGGGTCTCACCACAGTCTGGTTGGTTGGCCCCCAAATGCCTCTGTGCCCTCACTCCCTTTCTGGGTCAGGTGACCAATAGTATTCCTGCCTTGTTTTCTCCACATCCGGAGTCACAGATCTTCACCTTATCAGATGCTTCGGTTAGTTCATATTCCTGGAAGAGCTGGATTGTTTTATGCATGCCTTAGTGAGGTCTGAACTCCTGCTGCTTTTAGTGTTTGCCTAGATCAGCCTTAAAACATATGACACATATCTGGGAATATTAACCATAGCAGAGCTTCCTAAACACACATATAACATTGCAAGAAACATACTACTATAACAACAATGTTCAGCATGTCATGAGCATTCCAAAAACACCTTAAATGACACACTTTGCATTAAACTATACATAGTTACACTATAAAGGTGAACATGAATGATACACAATCACACCATAAGGGTGTACATGGGATGCATTGTGTCACATGGTATGAGTGCTGATAAAACCTTCAGGTAAACTGAGGATCTATACTGATCTAAAACCACTGAACAGAAGTCATTACACATTACAGATAACTAAGGAGATGCTACCTGATTTATCCAGGGCAACAGTGTTCACTGGCAAAAGAATGGATTCTGGCATATTGAGGTTTATGAACAGTACAGGGGAGCTACAGGACAACCCAAAAGAACAAAGGAAGCCACAGAGTGGAAGAAAGTCCCCCACCAACAGTGGTAACACAAGCAAGAAGTGGGAGAGTGGTGTAAAACCAGCACATCTGAAGAACTGTGAGGCCTAAGAGGTAGCAATGGGATGCTGGTAAAGACCATATCTCTAAAGTAAGCTAAGTACCTCTGGCCCCCACATGTCAGCAAATGCTAACATAGACAAACATTGTTGAAAGAAAAGGTTCAGGAACTTGGAGGGAGGAGCACAGATTGCCGCAGAGAAGTGTTCGGAGGAAACGCTAGGAAGCAAGTCTGTGGGCACATGCCTAGAACTCTAGCTGTAGTCACAGCATCACTCTAGAGAGTTATCTTAATAATGAGCCAGTTTAGTTTTACAAACATGGAGTCCTTTCATGTAATTCCCTGCACAAAGCACATGAAATGTATGGTTATCCCTGCTGTGCAGATGAGAACTGGGGCACAGAAGATTAATCAACTTGCCTTGAGGTCACATAGGAAATTTCTGGCATAAGGAGGGGACTGAACCCAGATCTGCTAAGTCCCAGTCAAGTGGCTTGACTCCAAGTGCATTTGTTCTAACAGTCACCCTCCTACTGGCATTTCTGTAGCCATGCTCAAATTTGGGTGCAGAGAACTTTGTATCCCATCCCCACCTTACTGATACTAGTTGAAAAGGGGATAGACGAGGGAAAAATTGGAGCAGATCTTCACTTATAGAGTGGCAAGTGGGTAGAGAATTTGAGCACTGTTCTGTAGTAAACAGTAACAGAATTACATTTAACTTCCATAAGATTATGTTTTCATGAAAGCACTGCTTCTATTGTTCCACCACTACCATTTAAAGCTTTGGCCATGAGATTACAGTTACAGTTCTATAGCCATGTAATACCTTGAAAGCCTTATTGATTTGTCCAGTCAATCTCTTATAGCTTTTGTTTAGCTATTGTAAATACTGATGAACCAAGACTTATTCTGTAGCCTTTCTGGTTATCAACAAAATTTGGAATATATGATGTTGATATGGTATAGAGGTACATTTCTTATAAAGCCTGACTAGATGAATACATATTAACTGTATTTAATTACACTTCCCTCAGCTTTGGTAATTATAGAAACTAGTTAGTTTGACATTGGTTTATAGTCATTTAGACACATTTAGGTTCCCATGCGCTAGAATAATGCATGTTCAATGCATAATCAATGTTTTGTTTTGGAAACACTGCAGGGAAGTTTATTATAAAACTCCTTCCCTTGAAGTTTAAAAAACACATGCAGATCCTGAACATCAATGTATGTTGATTTCAATCTTAGAAAACAGCTTATCTTTACCAAATTGTACTTCCAGGGCCTTTTAACTTACCCAAATAGTATCATTCAATTACTCCTTTGTAACTAGAATCTAATTTACTTGGTCCCAGATTATATTTGTAGGCTCACATTTGAACAGTTTCCTCTTTCTTTACTTTGAAGACTTTGTCCAAAACAGAAAACCTGGAATGGAAGCAAAGCAGTGCAGTTTTACAATGAAGGGAAAGAAAGCCTGTGGTCATTAACTGCCAAGGAAAGGCAACAGTAAGACCTCAAAGCAGGACTCTTCTATTGAAAGCCCAATGCCTAGCAGGTATTGGACCCTTAAAGGAGATGCTAATGGGGCCCTGCAGACTCACCGTCCGATGTAGCTGGCTAACCTCACTATGGATATAAGAAATGGCCCTCAGAGCAGAAGACGTTAAGGGCTTCATGTCTGGTGTAAGGTTTGGCTGAACTTGTTATTGAAGCCGTATCCCAGAAGTGGGGCAAGTTTGACCCTATACAGCATGTGCTTACTATGTGTGGAGCAAGATGGCAACAGCACCTGCTGACAGACCACCTGAGCTCCTGATCCACGGAGGGTAAAAGCAAACCCTGAGAGGGCTCTATTCACTGTATCAGCAGCGACTGGACTGAGTCATTTCTCTTTAGCTGGCTGCTTTGTTGCCTTTTTTCCTGACTTCTTTTTGACTGACTTTTCCAGGTACTTTACCACTGGAGGGTGCTGGTAACTTTCATTTAAGGGCGCAATGCCAGTTAGGTACGGACATTGTAATAGTGTCCTAAGCAGAAACACACAACTCTGCCATCTAAATGACTGACAGATGGCCTCAGGAAAAGAGCCACAGGCATTCTCTTCTACATAGAAAAGCCTCTGTTGGGGGCAGCATTAGCCAGTGACAGCTGACGAGAGGATGAAGGAAAGAATGATCATGCTGGCAGGTGCTAGTCACATCACTTAATGAACTACTGGAAGGTACTCAGGTACTGCAGTGATGAGGGCCGAATGAGAACCTATACAGAATAGAAAGTTACTATTAATCATAGTACTCAGTAGTAGTATCGGGTCCTGGAGAGTGACACAAACATGCACTAACCAGTCATGTGATCCACATTGTCATTGGCAGTGATATTGTCTAAAAACATCACAAGAATTAAACATAACTTCTGTAGCACTGCAATTACTCTGGTTAGATTTTGGGGGTAAATAGGACGCATTACAATGTGTATTAAATAATCAGCGGTTTCCACTCAGTAGCTTAGTCACAGGTGTTTTAACAATGCGGTTTTTACAAAGCTTCATTTTAATTAGTTTTTTAAGGAATAGAGCCCTGAAAAAGGACAGAGCTATTAACTGGTTTTCAGTCACTCTGATTTCCCTAATAAATAGTATGCTATTAGCAAAATACTTTGCAACATATTGCCCAAGAGATGTGAATGGTTCTAAAGGAACTATGCTCATCTCTTGACTAAGCAATAGTACTAAACAAGTCCCAAGATTTCACCTGAGGCTAAGTGTAAGGCTGGGAGAGATGAAAAATCATTAGCCCTAACCATTCATTATTAATTCCCTGTAGATATTATCACTTATATAACCACATGGCACTGTTCCTTCAGGGTGCTATGTAAAATGCTGGGAATGCATCAATCATTTAGCACTGATTTATATAGCAGGAAGTTGGAATTCTATTTTTCATTGTCAGTATTCTATTGGATTCTTGTATGCACTTTAACAAAAGAAATATTCTCCCCGCCCCCACACAAAAACTTAGCATATACTAGATTAACTAATTCCAAGTCAAGGCCCTGATCCCTGTATTAGGATATGCTAGCATGGACCCCTGAACCAATGCAGTGTGCACTGTAAGTCAGGGTTCCACGTTCGCAGATCCTAATACCGGATTGGGGCCCAAGCCCTGAAGAGAAAGCTGAATAACCTAATAGTTCTAAAGGCTGCCCCCCTGTACACTGAAGATACTGTTGGAGGCTGAAGGAAAAGCAGCTCACTCCTATGCCACTGAACAGTAATGTTGTGGGCTCCACAGTCAGGTTCTACCTCAAATCCCCCATGCATGGGCCCATAACAATTCTGGGACAAGGACCCTCCTAACCAATGGAGGAGATGATTTGCTCCATGATTAAAAAAATCATGAGGAAAAGTAAGAGTAGTGGCACCAATTCAAGCTCTGATCCTGTTATGAATTAGTTCGTCAGTGTCAGGCGGCATGGACAAAATCTTCCCTTACTCCTTCTTTTGTGAAATAACTGAGTGATCGCAGCCCTACCTAAAAAATTCTTGCTGCAGGCTGTGGCAAATAGAATTTCAGAGTCCTGTGTGTCAGATGTAGACAGTTCCAAAGCAAGGGCCCCAGACAAGCTGTTCAAATTAGCTCTGAAAGACACACAGCTTCAAACCCCAGGCACCAATTCAGGAAAACACCTAAGTGCCATTGGTGCCAATGGAACTTAAGCAAGTGAGTAAAGTTAAGCATGTGCTAGACTGCTTTCCAGCACTGGCAACTTGAACGATCTAAATGCTGCTAGAGTGAGGCCTTAACCTATCCCAGTAACTAAAACTCAATCCAACCAGCTGAAAGAAAGTCCACAGAAGAACTAGCAGGGCTAGACCAATAAGGCGTCCAGTCCTGCAAAACCCTCTGTCACTTGAATAATCTTACTGAACAAATATAATAGACATGATTTTATACTGATTAGTCAACTCAGTAAAGACCATTTATGTGATTAATGGTTTGTAGGAGTTGGCCTTAAAAAACAGCAGAAGCATTCACACCACTGTCTGTACACTATCAACTCTGAAAACGTGTCCCTCTGCTCCTTTATTGTGGCATAAGTGAAAAGTCTCTTTTCAGCAGTGCTGTGAAATTTTGGTGGTAGCAGGCCATACGTAACTGGTACCACAAGTACTTGCAAGGAGACGATGATAAAGGGGGTCTAGCGACCATAAATCCAAATTTTCTGACCAAAACTATTTGTCACCTGTAATATAGAAGGTAAGTGAAAACGTTTGATTTCACATTTACCTAGAGGTTATAGGCCTCAACCTACATCCACTGAAGTCAATGACACGCCTTCATTGACTTCCGTAGTTCAGGATCAGGCCGTTATGTAGGATATGAGCACCTGGTAACTACAGACTTGCACAGAAGTGCCTCAAAGGTTATTTATTGGACATAGAGACTCCATGTGTCAAGTTAACAGGGGGATCAGGGGCACAGCACCCCCCAGCTTCCTCCATAAGGGACCGAGAAGGGCCAAACCAGAGGAGGAATCCCTAGCCCTGAGCCAAACTCACCTGGGGCCCTTCAGTCCCCCTCCATACCACCATTGAGAGGAGGCACCACCCCAAAATCAGCTGCAGCCACCTTCACCTAGCCCAGCCTGGCTGGGAATGGCTTTTAAACACCCTCCAGTGGACATCTGTGATATTATCACAATATTACCAGCCATCAGGTCAACTCACTAGCTATACTGGGGGTTGACCTGGTGACCAGGTTGGACTTAGAAAAATGTCCAGCCTTTTCCCCTGGGGTCTCAGCCCCATGGTTAGGGTCCAGCCACCCAGACCTAGGGAGCTGTGTCTAGCTCCCACCCCACACTAGCTTCCTCCACAGGGGAACCAGACCCCACCACCACAACCACCAAGACACCGATGAAATCTCTTTGACCCCATGAGAATTTTGGACTGTGGTCCTGCTCCTCCCCTCTCCCTGACCTGGGTGCTCCCTTCTCAGCCGGGGCAGCTTCCTCTTAGCAATGGCAGGATCCAGTCCATAAACCCTCATCCTCTGGAGGCTGACTATGAAGCCTCCCCACTACCCCCCAGGACCGACTACTAAGCCTTCCCCCTACCTTCCGGGGGTGACTACTAAGCCTCCCTCTCATGTGTTGCATCTTGACTATTAAGCCTCCTACTGTAGCTGTGATGCAGGAACCTAATGCCCACTGGGCTGCCTGTAGAGTCAGGGGACATCTTGGCCGGAAAGCAAACCAGCCACCAAGTCGACCCATTGGGCACTGTGGGTTGACCTGGTGACCCAGTAGCTGAACACCTGGTCAACCTGGTTCTCTCACCTGCTGTCGAGGCTCATCCTGCCCATCTTCTGCCCTGGACTTAAGTCCCTGCCGGCCACCTGTGACCTCAGAAAGGGGAGAAGAGAAGGAGGTGACCGCACCCTCCTCTGGCAAGGGTTGCTCTGCCCACACCCCAGTCACTTCTTGTCAGTGAGAAGAAGCATGGATGGGCCAGAGGTTAGTACACTAGCCTAGGACTTGAAAGATGTAGGTTTGAGTTCCTGTTCCTCCAAATACTTCCTGTGTGACTTTGGGCAAATCATTTACCCCTGGTAGGTCTTCACTGACCACTCAATTGATCCAGACGGGTCAAACTGACAGTGGTGACTTTGCCACCGTCGGTATAGACGTACTCTAAGGCTCAGATTGTTTTAAAAAAAATGTATTTAGGCACCCATCTCCCGTTAATTTCAGTGGGAGCGACGTGCCTAATTACCTTTCCAAATCTGGTCATAGCCTCTCCGCCTCAGATCCCCCTCTGTAAAAGAGGGATAATTAGCAATTCTCTACCTTGAAAGTGAAGGTTAACGACATTTAACAATTGTGAGGTGCTCATAGACTATGGTAATGAGGGAGCTTATCTTTACATTATGTAGATGCAACAAGACTGCTGGAAACTACGTTGTTTATTTTTACTTGGAGAAGGTGCTCTTGGATATTCCAGCTATTTGGGTGTTGAGAGGAATTTATAACAAGCAAGGATCACATTCAGTGTTCTACATAAACATTTGAATAAGGGTTTGTTAAAGGAGATGTCTGACAGAGAGGGTTCAGTGCTAAAAATATCAATTCTTTGTGTATAAGTGCATGCCTTGGACTGAGATAGGCATGTATAACCCACACACAGGACAGTTACTGGATATTTATATAGCATTGACAAACTAGGTAACTGTATGCAGCGTTCCTGTAGCCATCTTGGTCCCAGGATATTAGAGAGAGAAGGTGGGTGAGATAATATCTTTTATTGAACCAGCTTTTGTTGGTGAGAGAAGTTTTTAAGTTTACACGGAGCTCTTCTTTGGTTCTAATATTACCCCAGAATTGAGGAGTGTGTTACCCCAGAAATTGATTAAGTTAATTGCAGCCATATTGTGTGCATTCAGCCACCATTAATTAATAAAATAGAACACCACATAGTTAAGGGTTAATTTGGACAAGCAGGGCTTTTGGAGGCAAGGTCAAATACTAGCCCCAGGCTTGCAGTTTCTGCTAATTAGAATGGGAGGAGGGGAGAAAAGAGTCAACAAATGATGAGACAAACAAAGAGCAGTGTTTCCCAACCAATTTGCTGTGGCACACTGGTGTGCAGTCAGACCTGAATAGGTGTGCTGTGGAATTTTTTGAAAAACTATATGTGAGTACAAAAAATCTTCCCTTGTATTTTAATTAGTGTCAGAGCCAGATTGCATTCTGTACTGTTGTTCTCCAGGACAAGGCCCCTTTCAAATATTATGCATGCATCACATTTCATTCCTCAAAGCAAGGTTAAGATAGCAAATTTGAATCCTGGTGAGGGAGGATGAATAGGGGGAGAAGCTGCACTCTGATTGGCCATCTGCCTCATTGCCCCGCCTCTTCCAGGGGCAGAACAACCATTCAGAGCTCAATCTCCATCTCCTAACCCCTCCCCTCTTGTGAGTAACAGGTCCACTCCTCTGCCCCTCTGCCTTCCTCCTGAAGCCGCTGGCTAAGAGTGGGAAGAAGAGCCTCTGGAGCTGCTCCCCTGAAGCCTGGATGGGGAGCAGGGATCCCGTACAGCCCCCCAGGGTTGGGAGGGGGGAAGAATCTCAGAAGAAGCAGAGGTGAGGTGGAGGGTTGAACTGGGGGTGGCAGCTGAGTGTGAGGTGGGGGATCTGAGGAGGGCAGAACTGTTGTGAACTGGGGCTGGGTGGTGGTTGGGGAGTGGGAGATGGGAAGGCAGAACTAGAGGGAGCTGGATGGTGCAGAATTGGGTACTTTTTGGTGTAAATGTATGAGTCATGTTAGAGTCTAACATCATTAACTGTATTGTACAGACTCTGAATGGCAAGGGTGATAAACATCTTAAACAAAGGCAACAAAGGCAGCTTAAACCAATAAGGAGTCAAGTTCATCTGGAGTCAATATGCTGGTGTGCCAAAAATAATTAAAGGTATCAAGGCGTGCTACAGCAGAGAAGAAATTGGGTACCACTGAATCAGAAGATGGAGACCCTGAGTTTGGGTGCCTTTGCTATAGAAGTTTATTATGATTAGGAATATTTTACTGCTAAGTAGTTTATTGAAGTTAGAAGAAGTAATAACTCAGTAGGGGTCACTATGAGCTATGTGTTTTGTAAAAGCTAGTTATAAAAAGACTAGGTAACAGAGTGTATTTTGGAGCAGTTCCCTGAAGCTATCCTGAGAGACTTTTTCCTGATACCTTACTCCCCGACAGGGAATTGATCAACCTTTGCTGACTTGCCGCTAATTACTCCAAACCATCTCTGATTTTAGTATGTTCTAAACCTATTTCTTATGTCTGTGTGTGCTTAAACCTAATAAATAATAGTTTTAGAAAAAAGAACACATTTGTTTCTGTCTGATCAGCTGAAAGTGCTGCGTTCCCATTAATTTATTCCTGACAGTGCCTGGAGTGAAACAGTTAAGTTACCATTGCTTTGGGTTCTGAAAACCCTGGACAAGACTGGAAAATATACTAGTATTTTGGGGCCATACCATGGTGTTCATTTATAAGCAGAAGACTTCAATGCTGGTGATATAAATGTGAAGTTCTGCGTATAGCCTAATATCATTAGTATATGAGGGCAATATAGTGGCTCTGCATGGTATTTCGCTGTCTAACGCACTATGTTCTGTATATCACCTTTCCATTATTCTTATCTATTGTTTGGTTCTCTGTTTTCTTACAACAAAGCACTGAGTAAGTATAAAATCCCCTTTTATGCTACGGTGAAAATGACATTGTACTTCATTGGAGGGAATGCTATAATAATGGGCCATATTGTGCTATTACCTATTCTGATCATCTAAATATTTCACAGCTGTCATTATTAGACTTTGCTAGAAAGTTTGGAGCAGAGTTATCAAAACATTAAAGATTCAAATGAGGATGTATAAGAATTAGCACATTTTAATACTGGGGTGGGTGACAGAGTGATATTTGCATGAATAAGAGATGATTGTCCATGAAACACTTCACTTAATCCACATCCCATTTTAAAGGGCAACTGCTTCCAACCACTGCTAATAACAATGTTCTATCCACAGGGCACAAGCCACTTATGAGATGTAATGCATGCAACTTGGCAAGAACTATGGTGGATGGAGTGTCTGTCAAGGTAGAATCATTTTTCTCCATCTTGCCCATGACATTAAATATCAGTTATAAATTGCTAGTGAATTGAAATGTAATTTCAATGTAATGGACTTGAATTACCATAATCACTCTTTATTAAGAGTGTTGTTGTTCTTTTCAAGGTACCTTTGAACTTTTAAAGACTATGAACCACACACAATATGCTTGCTCACACAGAGTAGTGCCATATTATGGGCTTAATCCAGGGCCCACTGAAGTCAAGATCCCTCTCATTGACTCCACTGGGCTTTTGGATTGGGCCCTCTGAGCAGCCCCATTTGATTTCAATGAGACCGTTTGCACAGGAACTGTTTCTGATACTTATTATTACTTCATCCACAGCAACTGAGTAGAAACGCAAGGTTTACATAGAAAGTGACTGACTGGAAAATATATAGCAATGACCTCAGTCTGTAACCAAAACTCTGCATTAGTAGCTCTGTGGATTTCTGATCACAAACTGATGGTATGAGATGTGTAGCTACCATGTTGTCACATGAACCATGTCCCCAAAGCGATGGGATTTGCTGGAAGGTGATGGCACATGCACTGCCATTATCAGCAAGTGTCAGTCAATGCTAAGAGGAACAGTAAGTTTCACCCTTCTAGGCCTTGCAACAACCCCCACCATGTAGACTCCCACCCTTCACTATCAGGATCTCTTGTAGAAAGGATGCATCTGCCTTTCTTACTGATCACTTTCAGTACGATAGTTTGCCAGGCCAGACTGCTCTTCCAAACAGCCCTATGAAACAGAGTTGTTTAATAGTTGTGTTAGTATCTGATCAGTGCAAACAAGCTAACGGTGTTATTAGATTGGGCCAGATCCTCAGTGGATCCAAAATTGTACAGTCCACCTCGTGTCCTCCATAGTTTCAAGCAACAGAACTGCAGCATACGAATTAGCTGGTGATGATTTGTTGAGCTGATGTCACAATGGCACACTTAACAGTGACATGAGTGATTGTCCTGGTTCTGTCTAGTAGTCTATAACCATAACAATTAGATACATTCTTAAATAACTAATCTTAATTGCAGCCTAGTTTCTTCAAATCAGGGAATCTGAAGAGTCTGATGTGATTATTGAAATCATTTAGGACAAAGGAGTCCTGCCAATGAGAGCCTATTTTTTTTTTTAAAAAAGGAGCAGTTATTAAACTCATTAACTAGTTAGCAGATTTACAATTAGAGCTCCAAAAATCCATTCTATACTCAAAGAATAAGTACTGCAAGTTTAGGGATGATGCATTGTATTCTCCAGGCATGACAGACTGAATTCCTATTTTGGGTGCAAAACTCAACTCAACCTTAAATATAGACTGACCACCAGCACCTCTATAACAATCAACCAATAGACTGCCTGGAATTTGATCACATGAAAAGCTCTCTGCTACAGTACTTGAGCATTACAAGCACTGGAGCACAATAAAGCTATCTCATATTTGTCATTTCACAGCCCTAGAGCTGGTGTTACTTTTATTCTGTGTCTTCTTACTGCAAATGTCACATGAAATTACCACCAGCTACACAATATTCTTAATTTTGTGCTATGCAACTGGTGTATGATTTCAAACAGCAGGCCTGAGGCATCAGAAGTATGAAGAGTACTATAGACAAAGAATTAGGCAAGGCCATAGTAAGGGGTAGTCCCAGAGGAAGCAGGACTTCCTTGGTACCTAGACACCATACATTTGCTAATGCACCACTTTGTGGGATTCAGCTTCCTGTTCAATACCCCTCCTGCACAGGTGAGAAGTGGATCTAGAACCCCATCTCCTGCCCGTCCCCCATCCACATTGGAATGCCTTGTACTCCAGGATGTTACCAACAAAACAGTCTTGCATGGATCCACATACTCTCCACCCCTCCTTACTTCCTATGGGCCATCATGTGCTGTGGGGCAGTAACAGGGGAGCAGTCCTTTTTTTCTTGAATGCAAGGACTGCAGTTTCTTCCTGGCCCTTATATAGAATCATAGAAAT